>PVIW01000113.1:530173-544257 GCA_004026585.1 Noctilio leporinus
ATTTTTAGAAAGAGGGGAAGGGAGAGAGGCAGAGAGGGAGAGAGACATCAATGTATGGTTGTGTTTCACCTGCCTCCAGCCACAGACCTGACTGGAGACCTGGTTTGCAACCTGGTTATGTGCCCTGGCTGGGGAATCGAACCTGCGACCTTTGGGTTCGCAGGCCGGCGCCTTAACCACTGTGCTACCAGCCAGGGCTAAAATGTATTGTTTTTAAATTGAGACATAATCCACATACCACAAAACTCACCATTTTAAGTTACAACTCTGTGGATTTTAGCGCATTAACAAGGTTGTGCAACTATTGTTGAATTCCAGACCTTTTCATCCCCCCCAAAAGAAACCACAGTCCTGCTCCCAGTCACTTCTAACTCCCTGCTTCCCCTTGCCTCAAGCAGCTGTTAATCTGCTTTCTGTTTTTTCATGGTTTGCCTGTTCTGGATAGTTTGTATAAATGGAGCCATACAAAATATAGCCTTTGTGTCTGGCTTCTTTTATAAGTTGAATGTTTCAAGGCCTATCCGTCTTGTAGCATGTATCAGTTCATCATTCCTTTTCATGGTTGAATAATATTCCAGTGTGGATAGACCCTACTTTGTTTGCAATCCAATTTTAGAACATTTTGATCGCTCTCAAAAGAAACTTCATATCCACTTGCCATCCCACCTACTCACCCCAACCCCGTAGCCCTAGGCAACCATTGATCTTCTTCTATCTCAGTATTTCATACAGTCATAGACTCTTGGTCTTTCGTGGCTGGCTTCTTTCACTTCGCATAATGAGGTTATCCACATTGTACCATGCATCAGTGGTTCATTCCATTTTATTGCTGAATGATACTCCACGGTGTGCATACCCCACCTTTTATTTATCCATTTACCAGTTGATGGATGATTGCATCCTTCTGCTTTTATCTAGCATTTTCCAAAGGAAAATAAATCCAGGCTACAGCTATTTATCAATTCACCCCTTTGTCCGTGGGCTTAGACAGATTGTCCATTTAGCTTGCCAGATGCTACTTACAAAGAAAAAGGGACCAGTCCTAGTATAGGAATTCATACATTTCCTCCATCAGATAAAAGAATCAGAGCAAGACATGGCTATTTTCAATGTTTGACTTTTCTGCTATCCCTATGGCTTCAGGTTTCTGGCATTATCATTCAGCTGAATGTCTTCATTTCTTGCGATGCACCTGAAAAAATGCCCTGGCTCACTTTTGAACAAAGAGAGCCCAGCCAGCTGAAGCACTGGGGGCAGCGTTGCCTTTAATCAGCTTGGAATGATTCTCTTAAGCTCTCAGCACTGAGGAGCTGTTGTCCTGGCCTGCTTGATCATTGAGCTCAAACGCGCTGAAAGAAAAGTTCAGAGATAAGGTTACTGGGAAAATTCCATTCCCCTGCTCTTTTCTACACTTGACTTAATGGCAGTTCTGACACGTGAAGAATTTTCATTTTGTTTTTTAGAGAATTTGCAATATGAGATGCAGCTAACCAGACTTAAAACCTAATGGTGAAGGTTCATATTCTATCCATGAAGTCTTAGGCAAACTTCTCACCTGTAAGATGGAAATAATAATACGTGCCTCAACAGACTTGAGCATTAAAGGAAACAGTACATTGTCTAGCACTTGGTAGGTGCCTAACAAGTGCACATTTTCTTCCCTCGTATTTATTTACATGGCAGTCATGAAATTGAGGTGAAAACACCATGGGAAAGTACCTAGGACAAATCTGGAAACTTAGAAGGTATCCAGTAAATGTAAGTTAAATTTGATCTTGGGTTCCCAAAGAATGGAACTCTTCTTGTCGATAGAGTGACGTGTGTGAATGAGGGAAAGACATACAGACATCATCAGTTAGTTTTTGCTGCATCATCTCAAAACTTAGTAGTCAGCTGTTGCAAAGCAGCTGGGGCTGGCTGACTTAGGAAGGCCTCCGCTCAGACAGTCTCTTGACGAAGGCTTCTCTCCACGTGGCATTTAGCAGGCGCACCCAAGTTTCTTTGTGTGGTTGTAGGACACAGAAGAACTTTTCAAATATGTGCAGTTGTCTCAATGGCCAAAGCAAGTCACATTGGCTAGGTCCAGAGTCATTGTGGGAGAGCACGACTAGAGGGCAAAGATATGAGGAAGAAATTGTGTCCACTTTTACAGACAATATATCTTCGATCCTAATTATGATCGTACTGTAGATCTGTTTACTGAGAATTATTACCAGTCTAGAAAAATCAGACTGAGTATAGGTAGTCAATTGGACTAGTGTTATTGAAGATGTGTTGGTCACAGCAGGAGTAGTATCTCCTCCATACAAACGTAATCTATTGGTGAAGTACTCAGTTGAAAAACTCCAAAAATAGTAGAAGTCTTTTAACTGAGTTGGGAGGGGCTGTTGTCATTAAATGAGATGACTCAAATGTGGAGAAAGTAAATGTTCTCATTTTCTCATGTGAGCAGTGATAGAAACGAGGCAAATGATTATACTGCAGCTTAACAGACACCCCTTTGATTTTTATGGTGTTTTTTAGAATTAGACCACGGAAAAGTTACCTTTAGTGTTAAAGACCTGAATTTCGAGAATTCACCAGTGTTACATTTGAAAGGAATTAATGAAGTATCGTAGAAATAATGATTTAGCAATTTTTATTGGTAGATGTTGTGCTTTCTTTAAAAAATGTCTTCAATACGTTTTGTAATAATTCTATAGAAGAAGAGATTTTGAATTGCCTGTTATTTCTATCCAGAAGTTGTCATTTTTATTGATGATCTCCTATCAGTCGTTTTTCTGTGCATATATAAAGGTAGGTGGATAAACATAAGAAATGACAGAAGTAATAAGGAGAGGTTAGTGTATGATATATGCAACTTAGTCTCACACATTAAGTGTGTGTTTTCTAAGGAAAGAGATAACTCTCTGTGTTATTTCCTAAGAAAGAGGATATTCTTCTTTGTTACCATCATATAGTTTGTCAGGTGGTGATTTTTCTAAAGAAGAGCTTTTCCCTTCTCTCCCCAGCTTCTTCATGTTCAAATTATTACTCTGAGCTCTTGGATTCTTTTATTCAGTGTACTATTTTTGATGCTCAAGTGCCCCAGAATTTACCAGGAAAGCCCCTCACAGTGGTTCCTGTATCCCGTTGATATGTTCCCATCAGTTTTCATTGGCTTGCCTTTTTTGACACAAAAAGATGTCCAGGTGCACTTTATACTTCTCTTGCCCTAGACCTGGGATTAGCTCTTTTAAGAAGCCTCAGTTCCTTTAGTGGGGATTGGTATTAAGAAACCCAGATCTGAGCCTTCACTGTGCTCATGGGTACCAGGGTGTTGTTCCTTCAAAGCCTTTAAGGAAAAAAAGCTCAATATATTTATTTTTTAAATAAGTTATGAGTACTTGTTAATACTTGCAGTCCAAATACAACATCACAGGATTCTTCTGTACTGTCTGCCATTTCATATTTTGATGTTTAGACATTGCCAGTGTCCTCTGTAGGACTTGTACTATTTTGCACTCCCAGCAGCATAGGAAAGTGCATGTCCCCACACCCTTACCAACAAATGGAGGGTTGTCAAAGTTTTTAATTTTTGCCAACCTAAAGTATTAGCAGTTGATTTTCTGAGTAGTTTTAATTTGTTTTATTGCAAGTGAACTCATAAGAAGCATGTTTAAGGGCTAATTGGATATCTTTAGGTACATACTATCTTTTCATGTCTTTAGCCCCCTTTTTTTCTTTTGATCTTATCTTCCTTGACTTTCAGAATTCTTTATTATTTTAGGAGCTTATCTGCCTAATATATAAAGAACTCGTAAATTAAAAAGAATTCTTATAAAAAGTTATGGTATTTGTGGTAAATGTTTTCTTCCAGTTCATCATTTGTCTTCGCTTATGGTGTATGGTGCTTATTAATTTTTAAAAATTTGTGATGTTTTCACACAGAAGGTTTTCATCTATCCATTTTTTATTGCATCTGGGTGGGATTTTCCCATAGTTAGAAAGCCCTTTCCACACCTAGGGATTTAAATGTATTCACACATGCTTACTTCCAGTACTTATGGTTTCCATTTTTGCAATTAGACCTCTTCTCCTTTTGGAGTTTTTCTAGTGTAAGGTATGAGGTTGTGGATCCAATTTAATCTTTTTCCGAATAGCTATCCAGTTTCGGGATAACTATTTGAGCTTTCTCTGGTGTTTCCAGACTTTCTGTTCTGTTCAGCTGATCAGGATATCTAGTAAGGACATGCTGTATAAAAGTAGACAGCATTCCTCACGTGGCCACAGCTGCTTGGCTCCAGGAGGCTCTGCACATGCTCCCGTCTGGGGTTACGTGCTGCACAATACAGGGTCCCAGAGAAGGGGGCTGATCGGAAGGACTTAGCTTCCTGATGTTTCAGCAAGTCCCAAACACCCCAATTTTACAAGTTTTATGTTGTTGTAGTTCCTTCAGAACTATGTTATGAAATAAATAATACCTTAAATGTTACTTAAAAATTAAACAGGAAGCAAGATAAGCACTTAACATCATGTCTAGCACAAACAAAACAAAACACACACTCAACACACCGTCATTGACTGGTCTGAGCAAATACTGTGTTGAATTCCTGATACGTGAGGAGGCGACAAACAGTGAAGTAAGCTGTTGGCAATACCTGGAAGTGGGCAGTTCTGGGATTGGCAGCTGTTACACTTAGCAATGGAGATAGTAAAGTGACAAATGTCTGAGACACAGTCAGAGTGCTGGTCTGAAACTGCACGATGCAAGGTCAGGAGATTAGATTGTAGGCGACAGGGGTGCCAGAAGAGAAACACTTGCTGTTCTTTATCTTCTAGACCCTTCCCCATCCACTTCTTTTTTTTTTTTTTTTAAGTAAATGTGAAGTTATTAGGGTGCTATTTGGATATCACAGAACCATGCTCGGAAATAAGATGAAACCAAAGTAATTTTTATTTTTTTAATTTCATTTTTCAATTATAGCTTGCATTCAGTATTATTTTGTATTAGTTTCAGGGGTACAGCATAGGGGTTAGACATTTACATAACTGAAGAAGTGCTCCCCCAGTATTTGCAGGACCCACCTGGCTGCATACATTGCCCATCCATTTCTTAAGGCTCTGAACCTTCTGTCTTTTTTTCTGGTCACTGGGAGGAGGGCTCTGTAGACCCACCTATTCACAGAAAGCACTAAATAAAAACTGGACTTCCTGATACAGACTGCTAAGCACAAACACAAAGCCACTTCAACATAGGAAATAGGTACATTGAGCCACTAGGTTTTTAAGTCGTGCCAGATAAAATAATTCTTTATGCTCTTGTTACTAGTTACAACTAGTGACTACTGTCTCCTGCTCTCAGATGGTAACTGCTGTTGCCTCACTGCCCTGCTCTGTCACTGCTGATGCTTTTTGTAGGGATGGTTTGAGACTCAATCCAAGAATGTCTTTCCTGACCATCCCAGCTTGCAAGAATTCTCCATCTTCTGGGCCCATGTAACTCATATGG
Organism: Noctilio leporinus; assembly: GCA_004026585.1. Classification (NCBI taxonomy): domain Eukaryota; kingdom Metazoa; phylum Chordata; class Mammalia; order Chiroptera; family Noctilionidae; genus Noctilio; species Noctilio leporinus. The sequence goes on from PVIW01000113.1 coordinate 535,665, forward strand.
TCAGTTCTTTCTATTTAATACTTACCCTCTAGTATCTTCTCTCAAAAAGTATTTTAGGGCCCTGGCTGGTAGCACAGTGGTTAAGGCGCCAGCCTGCGAACCTAAAGGTCGCAGGTTCAATTCCCCAGCCAGGGCACATAACCAGGTTGCAAACCAGGTCTCCAGTCAGGTCTGTGGCTGGAGGCAGGTAAAACGCAACCATACATTGATGTCTCTCTCCCTCTCTGCCTCTCTCCCTTTCCCTCTTTCTAAAAAATAATGAAATACAATCTTTAAAAAAAGAAATGTTTTAAAAAACTTCATAGGTGTTAGGTGGGTACTAGATTTATCAAGGTGACCACTTTGTATGTTATATGAATGTCTAATCACTGGGCTGTATACCTGAAATTAATTTAATATTGTACATAACCTGTAATTGAAAAATTTTTAATTATTTAAAAGAAAAAAAATGTTTAAAAGAAGTAATAAAATCACCTATAATCCTACTATCAGACAAATCCTATTAAAATTTTTGTTTATTTTTTCATCCTGGTCCCCAGCTGGAGGCAGATGAAAGACAACCACATATTAATGTTTCTCTCCCTTTATTCCTTGCCCCCTTTTCCTTTCTCTCTAAAAATAATGAATAAAATATTTTTAAAAATTCTATCTTATCGATTATGCTGTTACAGTTGTCCCGGTTTTTCCCGCTTTGTCCCCCACCACCCAGCTCCCCTCACCCCCTCAGACAATGCCCACACCATTGTTCATGTCCATGGGTCATACATACAAGTTCTTTGGCTTCTCCATTTCCTTTACTGCATTTTACATCCCCATGGTTGTTCTGTAACTACCTATTTGTACTCCTAATTCCCCCACCTCTTCACCCATTTCTCTGTACTCCCCTCCCATCTTACATTTGGGCCATGTTTCTTTATCTCCTCATTTTGGCAGCCTCCCTATATTTGTTTCTTTTTGTTGGGTAGAGCTGCTATGACTCCCTGTCTTGGTAGCATGACCTAATGTAGTAGGTGTCCTGTAGGGTCCAGTGGCACAGCCTCCCCTATCACCCAAGCTGGATAATTGAGGTGCGCCCTTCCTGTGGGCTGAGTGCACCCTTTTCTTGAAGTCGAACCTTGGTTGCTATTGGTAGGCCAGTGGGAAGGATTTACTCAGGCCAGTCAGCTGCAAGGACTGGCTGTGATATAAATGGTATTTTAAAGTTACATAATATTTCAGCCACTGTGGAAGGCAGTATGGAGATATCTCAGAATATTAAAAATGGATCTACCTTTTGACCCAGAGATTCCACTTCTGGGAATATATCTGAAGGAACCCAAAAAACTAATTCAAAAGAACCTATGCACCCCTGTGTTCATTGCAGCATTACTGTAATTGCCAAGATATGGAAACAGTCCATCAGTAGTAGATGGGTAGATCAAACAACTATGAGACACTTCCATAATGGAATGCTACTCGGCTTTAAAGAAGAAGAAAGTTTTACCCTTTACAACAATATGGAAGGACCTGGAGAACATTATGCTAAGTGGAATAAGCTAGTCAGAGAAAGACAAATACCATATGATTTCACTCATATGTGGAATGTCATGAACAACCTGAACTATGCAGGAAAATGGGAACAGATTCATAGATGGAGAACAGTAAGACAGCTAGTCAGGGCAGGGAGTTGAGGGGGTGGAGGGATTGAGCAAAAAGGAAAAAAAGGCTCATGAACATGGACAGCAGTGTGGCGATTGCTGAGGAAGAGAGGGCTATTAGGGGACTGAATGGTAATGAAAAATACAATAAAGGTTAAATTTTTTAAATAAACACTTAAAACATGAAATAAAATTATATAATATTTCTTGGAGTAGAATGTGATTAACTTTTTATTTTTTATGCATATTTTTCTTCTTAGTCCAATTGAGATTATCAAGGAAAGTCACTCTCCTGAATCATTATCCCTTTCCTACTGCAGTGACTACAGAGAATATTATATACATATGTGATTAATAAATATTTTGCGTGCTCTTCTGTTTTGTCTAATATTATAGGAACTGTTTGCTAAAGGAGACCCCAAAAAAGTTATTTGCAGCTCACTCGGAGTCATTGGATCACCTTAGTGTTTCCACCTAGAAAAGGGGACCCTGAGGAAATCTTTGCATGCATTTTAGGGGGCACTGTGAATCCTCTGAAATTGTATGGGAAATATTTTCAGTGAACATTTGTACATCTTCCTGTAGCTCTTAAATTTTTAAAGAAGTCCTTATCCAACAAAAAGCCACAGATCCAGAGTCTGTAACCCAACTGGATGGAGATAGGTCTATTTATTAAATTTATCTGAAATCTAAGACAGTGTATTTCATCTTTTCTTTTTCTTGGTATTCAGGAAGGGATGAGACCATGCAGTCTGCAAAACCATCTTTCCTTGAATACTTTGAACAAAAAGAAAAGGAAAATCAGATCAACAGCTTTGGGAAGAATGCATCTGGCCCGCTGAAGAACTCTTCCGATTGGAAAGTGCCCCAAGACGGAGACTATGAGTTTGTAAGTAGTGCGGGGAGGAAGTGGCTGCGTCTGCTGAGAAAGCTATTTGAAATAGCACACATCCAATTCCGTCATTTCACTGAGAGTGCCTGAGCATTTTCCCATACGATTCAGGTCTCCTCTGAACCGCCCCTGGGAGCTGCTCCTGGGCTGCAGGCGTCTTGCTTTGACACCTCTTACCTGACACTCACGAAGTTCTGGTTCTTTCTCACTTTAAAAATCCTTTATTCGGAGAAGGGAAAAAGACGAAAAAGAAAAAGGAAAAAAAAAAATCCTTTATTCGCTTGCCATTTTTCTTTTGTCCCATTTGAAATTGTTAGCGGAAAAAGAAATAATGCACTGTCTTTAATAGTTTGTTTGAGATGGTGATTTTTTACTGAAGAATTAGACTGGAAGGCAGTTAATGCTTTTTTTTGTGCCTTTGTTGTTTTGCTAACAAGTTACCCCAGTTCTAGGGTCTCTGAGAGGATTATTCTGAATTTGCCAAGGATGAATATTTAGTTGTTCCAGAATTTCTTATGAAAAACGGGGTGTGTGTTTTTTGCTTTCTCTGCTGTGGAACATTCTCCCTCAGCCACAGACGCTTGTTAACGTTCACAGAGATTTAATGAGTAGAGGCAATAAAATTTTTGGAAAAAAAACTCGGCTAAGCAGCGTGCATTCCTTTTCTCAATATTTATAGACAAGAATTTTCTCTTTAGAAATATTTAATTTTTATATACTTAAAAAATTTTTTACATTCTTAAATTTTGTCATAATTTTGTTGTTAATTATAAGACCTTAGCTCAGGTGTTATATTTGCATTCTGAGAGGCCTGCCTTTCTAGTCCTGGCAATCCACTGTCCTGCTGACTGGCTTAGAGGAAATGATGTCCTTTCCTTCTTCCATAACGTTATTTCTACTTTTGTAGAGTGGCAGAAATGTCATAGTTACACAGTTAATGATAGAGATCTTTTGAGGACCAAAATAACTCACCTGGGATTATTCAGTGATTAGCCACTGAACCCATATTAGAACTAAAGTTTATTTGTTTTATCTTATCTTTGTTCATTCATTCATTTGTTCATCATCTGTCATTACTATTTTTCCACTCATTTATTTATTAGTTTTCTGAGTACCACGGTGTGCTTGATAGTTTTCTAGGAATATAGTAATGAATTGAACAGCCAAAAATCCATCTCTCATTTAGGTTTTATTCTAAAAGGTGGAAAATAAGGAATAAAGTTTTTAGTGTGCCAGATAGTGGTAGAAAATATAAAGCAGGAAAGGGAGACTGGTGGGGTAGTGGGGAGGAAAGAGAGGTGGGAAAGGAGTAAGGTAGGTGGTAAGGAGAGTAGCAACTTAAAATAATGAGTTAAGGAAGTTCTCAGGCTGCACCCCTAAGAGAGCAAATCAGAATCTCTGGGGACTGTTTTAACCTACTTACAATGACTAACCCCCTAAATTCATATAGGCTACTTCTTTCTTTTCAATTGGGTGCTATAGAAATCCAGAGATAAGGATCTGTTTCTATTTCATTAATGTTCATGATGTTTAAATGTTCTTTTACCCCCCTCTTGAGTCTCCTATACTCTTACTGGAGGTATCAAATAAGGAAAGTGGGCATTTGTAAGTGACACCTGGCAAAGAAAGAGCCAGTCCACTGAGTGAAGCAAGGAAGTAAAGAAAGGATTCCAAATAACTTCACTAGGTTTACAGAAGGGTGTGTGTCAGACTAGCTGGCCTGTTGCCCTCCACAGTCTCTTACAGAGACTTTCTGATTTCCTAACAAGCAGTATTTAATTATGGAAAATACTTGATACTCTCTTCCTCTGAAGGCAGTTACTATTTTGAAATTAACTTTTTGCCCAAAATGACAAATGGGGAGTAATTTACTCAGGAATGGCAGGCTATAATGCTGACAGAAGTCTCTGTATCTTCATGTGAGACTCAGTATTTGTTGCATTTCTAAAACTGAATTGCCCCACGTGCCAAGTGGAAAATGCAACATAGATTTTATTTAATGTTTAATATATATAGTGATTAAATGTAAATAAGAAGTGCTTGAACCCCTGGCTGGTAGCACAGTGGATAAGGCACCGCCGGCCTGCGAACTCAAAGGTTGCTGGTTCGATTCCCCAGCCAGGGCACATAACCAGGGCACATCACCAGGCAACCATACTTTGATGTTTCTCTTCCTCTCTACCTCTTTCCGTTTCCCTCTCTCTGTAAATAATAATGAATTTTTTAAAAAATTATTTTGAAATGCTTGTGAATAAAACATTTTCTAAAACTGGTATTTCATATTCTATAAACAGATTGTATTTTTGGAAATGAATGCTACTTTTGTGAGAATTTAGACCCTCCAATTCTACCATTTATAAAGCTACCGAAAGCTATAAACTTGAATCCTCTTTGACTCATGTGTCTTCCAAAATACACTGTAAGATTTTAGTCTAAGGTGCCGGGTGCCAAGAGTGATGAGCAAGACAAACGAGGCTCATGCTCTGATGTGGTGAGGGAAGCAGGCAGTGATCCAGGTCACGGACCAGTCCTGGTAATTGTCGTTTAAAGGAAGAAAGCACAATAAAGAGATACTGTGAGGAAAGGCCTTGCAGAGGAGTAAGACATGCAGCTAAGACCTGAACAGAGAGGGAGGGAGGCAAAGCCATAGGATGAGGTTGGAGCACAAAGGCTCTGAAGCAGGACATGGTAGGTGTACACAGGAAGGAACGAAGTCTGTGTGGCCGGAGGAGGGCCACACGGAAGATGGCAGCTCACATGTAAACACATCAGTAATCCCAATACCTGTGAGTGCATTAAAATCTACTAAAAGACAGGGACTCTGGATAAAAATGCTGTCAAAATCCACCAGAATTCTCTCTATTTATAAGAGAAATAAAATATCACTGAAATGCTTATGCCACAGGAATGGGAAAGATGCACTAGGAAAGGATTAAAAGTAGGTGACACAAAATTAATGTCAGATAAAATAGAATCCAAGAAAAACAAATGTGTCGGAAAGATATGTATATTGCTAAAAAGTGTATCTGATCCAGTTTTTATCCAAAAACTAATAGAAGTACAAAGAAATAGCAATGAGAAAACTGTCATAGTTGAAGACTTAAACATTCTTTTTAAGAAGTGGACTTTCAGTTAGACAAAAATAAGACTTAATACAGTTAACAAGGTTGATAAAACAGAAGTGGGAACACTTTTTAAATATCCATGAATATTTTAATCTGTGGAATATCACAAAATCTGACTGTAATCTTAAGGTTCTTGAAAAGAGATCTTACCACGGAAATATACAAGCCACATTCACTGACTGTTTACAGTAAAATTAGAAATTAACAATAATAAAGTAGCCAAAGTCACTTTACCCATCTAACTATCTCTAAATAATTCTTACTTTAAAGATAAAATCAAAGTAGAAAATTTTAAATTATTTAGAAATAAATTCTAAAACTACCAAATTTTGATCCCTATAATTCAGGCCTGTGGGACACAGCAAAAAATGGTTCTCAGAGGAAGATTTATAGTCTTAAATGCATTTTATTTTTGGAACACAAGAAAGATTGTAATTAAGATAAAAGTGGGATAAAGATAAAAGCAGAATTTAGTGAAATAGAAAACACAAGTTGATCTTCTTTTTTTGCTGTTGGTGAAATCAAAAGTTTGTTCTTTGAAAGAACCTGACATTTGGCTGATTTGATCAACTTAATAAAGGAAGATACCAATAAACTCTCCTAAAGGAAAGAGGGAGAGAGTGTTATTAGAGATAGAAGAATGTTAGAATGATAAGAGAGTGTTATTTATAATTTTGTATCATCACATTTGAAAATGGGTAATACACGAATATGTTTAAATATTATGCCATGATCACTTCCTATATGGAAGTGTATATGCTTAAAAATATCCAAGATATTTTTGAACAAGAAGAACAATGAGGCACGACTTATTTCCAGATGTTAAAACTTACAGAACTGCCTGGCTGGTGTCACCCGGTTTGTTGGAGTGCCCTCCCATGCCCTGAAAGGTTGTAGGTTCAATTCCCAGTCAGGGCTCAAATCTAGGCTGCAGGTTTGGGCCCTGGTTTAGGGTGTGTGTGAGAGGCAACCAATAAATGTTTCTCTCACATCAATGTTTCTCTCTCTCTCTCTCTCTCTCTCTCTCTCTCTCTCTCTCTCTCTCCCTTCCCCCTTCATCTCTCCCTTTGTCCTCTGTCTGTCTTTTCTTTCTCTCTGGAATATATATATGTGCGTGTGTATATATATATATATATATATTTATTTATTTATTTATTTATATATACTTTTATATATATATATATGAAATTTAAAAATGCACAAAACCACAGTAGTAAAAGGCATTGTGATATTGACACAATAATACAACATAGATCAATGATACAAGAGAGTTGATAGACATACCTGTGTGTACGTATATAAAAATTTATTATATAATAGTGATAACATACAAAATAATGCAAACAACGTGATACCCTTTGGGTAAATTTATTATAAGCCACAAACCATGCTACATATTTCTATATGTAGCCACACATGTAACTGCATAGATTAAAAAAAGGATATAAAATTACTTAGGAGTCATTACCTTTGAGGAGAGGAACTTTAGTTTTAGATGTTTTTACATCAAGACTGTATGACAGTGTTAACATACTACTTATATATTTTTTAAAGTTTTTAAAAATTCTACTTAGATTTTCCTGGTTTTAGTCTAGAGTTAGCCAGAGATAACTACAGATATAGATGAACCACAGTACTTCTCAATGTTACTAACTTTGCAAGTGTTGATTATTAGCTCTAGGTATATATATCCTGAGGTTTTGGATTAAGTTTCCTCTTTATTCAAATGAAGCTGTTTCCAGGTTTCTTACCACTAATCTGTAACAAGAGTTGATAGTAGCTGACCCCACATATTCAGTCCATTTGGTGAAGTCCTCTACGTGTGCTTTGTGCAAACAGGCAACACCGGAAGATCCTTGACAGCTGGGACTTTCCTGCCCTCTTCTTTGCATTCCCAACACCTAGCAATCGCCTGACTTAAAGCCGGCACACTAGTTTCAGTTACACTCAGACACAGTCTCCTAATTAATTCAACAAATGCAGTCACTACCCTGAGAGAGTTCATGGTGTAGCAGAAAAGATAATCAAATAATTCTGATGATGCATTATGTTAATAGTAATAACTTACATTTATGGAGGATGTACTGTGTCCAGGCATTGGTCTAAGGCCTTTATGCATATTAGCCTAATCCTCAGTTATCCCACGACTTAGGTAGTGTTCTTGTTGCCTTTTTTTTTTTTTTTTTTTTAATATTTTGTTTATTATTTTTAGAGAGAGGGGAAGGGAGGGAGGCAGAGAGGGAGAGAGACATCAATGTATGGTTGCCTTTCACCTGCCTCCAGCTACAGACCTGGCTGGAGACTTGACTTGCAACCTGGTTATGTGCCCTGGCTGGGAATCGAACCAGTGACCTCTGGGTTTGCAGGTCGGCGCCTTATCCACTGTCCCACCAGCCAGGGTTATTGCCATTTTATAGATGAGAAAACTGAGGGTTAAAGTGGCTAAAGAACTGATGAAGGTTATACAGAAAATAAATGGCACAGCAGGGAGTTGAATCAAAGCAGTTGGCTCCACAGCTCATCCTCCTAAACACCTACACTGTTACAGCCTCTCTAGGCTATTTTGATAACTTCTGTTCATAAAGTGCATATAAAAAGTGCTGTAGGAGCCTGGGGAAAGCATCAGGAAGTCTCATTTATTAGGTATTCTAAAAGACAAGGAGGAATTCTTGAGCTAGAGAAGGAGGGAAAGGGAGGTCTGGGCCACGAGGGAGGGCAGTGTGTCAGCATTAAGGAATGTAGGGTGCGGGGAAGTGCTGAGAAATGTGTCTTGAGCAAAAGCCGCGGAGGGTGTGTGGGGAAGTGGGGAGGGACCGAAGGAGAGCCCTTCCACTGGAGCGAGTGAGTGGGTGCCCGGTGTGTCCTTAACTTTGGCTGGAAGTGTGTAGTGCTCCTTCTCGATTTTTCCTTGGCAAATCAGAGATTAAAAATAGAATTCT
>PVIW01000113.1:544357-800765 GCA_004026585.1 Noctilio leporinus
GAACCCAAAGGTCGCAGGTTCGATTCCCCAGCCAGGGCACATAACCAGGTTGCAAACCAGGTCTCCAGTCAGGTCTGTGGCTGGAGGCAGGTGAAAAGCAACCATACATTGATGTTTCTTTCCCTCTCTGCCTCTCTCCCTTCCCCTCTTTCTAAAAATAATGAAATAAAATCTTTAAAAAAAAAAAAAAAAAAAAATAGAATTCTAGGGCCCTGGTTGGTAGCACAGTGAGTAAGGTGCTGGCCTGCAAACCCAAAGGTTGCAGGTTCGATTCCCCAGCCAGGGCACATAACCAGGTTGCAAGCCAGGTCTCCAGTCATATCTGTGGCTGGAGGCAGGTGAAAAGCAACCATACATTGATGTCTCTCTCCCTTCCCCTCTTTCTAAAAATAATGAAATAAAATCTTTAAAAAAAAAAAAAAGAAGAAGAATTCTAGTGCAGCCCAAGAATTAATAACCTAGTATCTCTGAAGTTAAGTGATAATGGGTCCATCAGGCTATAAAATTACTAAACTATTAATTCAAAATTAAGTTGATAAAAGTAACAGAACCTGGACAAGATTGATTTCATGTGTTCCCTGGGTGGAAGTTATAAAGTTGTAAGCCATTCATAGCTTTTTGCGGTAAGGAAGGATACATTTTAGCCCTGGGTTTTCCCCAGGAGGGCCATAGTCTCTGATTTTTTATGTAACTTTATCCTGACCATTCTTTCCTTGATCAGGGCTCCAAATATGATTGTGAAGTAGAGACTTTCTTTGAGTTTTAATGAAAAAGCTTTAATGAATTATTAGAACATAATCAATTACTCATATATATATTTTTATATCGCACTTTTTGCTTTTGGCTCTACACTTTAGAAATTAGACATTTAATAGGAGGTGAGAATTATTATTACCTTATTTATCATTTAAAACCATGATTGTTGCTATGGAAGCAGATATGCTTTATTTACACATTTAAATTAATACTCTCAAGGATGCAGCTTGATGTTTTGTGGGAACCCAGGTATCTACAACTTGAAACTTTACCATCTTATAAAAACAAAAGAAATGCTTCCAAACATTCTGCCTTTGAATTTTTGGTCCACTTGTTTCAAAATGGATTTTTCAGTGTGTATCCTTAAATATTCCAGCCTCCATTGGGAAGATAGAATCTAATAAAGTTTCCATTAGTCAACTCTAACAGTCATTAACTTAAATGTGACTAATCCTGTACTTATAATATTCCCACCGTTTGATTATTCTGAAAATAACCCCAGCCATATTTCATTTTAAAATATTTTCTTATGTATCTATGAAGATCTTCTTAAACAACATAACCATAATATCTTTATCATGCCATTGCAAATTAGGAATAGCAATTTTTTAATGCCATAAAATGCCTACCATGTCAGTATTCAGTGTTTTCCAATCATCTCATACTTGGTGTTTTGTTGTTGTTGTTATTTGTTTCTTACAGTTTGTTTGAATTAGCACCATGCTCTAACCAACTGAGCTAACTGGCCAGCCTCGTTTGTTTGAATTAGGGACCAAGTAAAATTCATACGTTCCAGTTGGTTGATAGATCTCTGAAATTACTTTTAATTTGTAGGTCTTCCTTAATGCCCTGCACATACACCACTTATTTTTATATTATTGAAGAAATCAATGGTTATCCCATACAGTTTCCCACATTCTATTGCTAATTGCATCTAAGTAATATGTTTAATATGTTTTTTGGATTTTTTGTAAATTGGTAGTTTGATCTAGAATAGGAGTTCTCAGGACCTCTTTAGACTTTTAAACATTATTGAGGACCCCAGCAACTTTTGTGTGCATGGGTTATATCTATTGATATTTACTGAATTTGAAATTAAAACTGAGAAATTTTTCAAGTTCTGTTAATTCATTTAAAAATAATAAACCTGTTATACATTTATATAAAGAAATTTTTAATTAATTTATTTTTAAATTTGTATTTATTTTTAGAGAGAGGGGAAGGGAGAGAGGCAGAGAGAGAGAGAGAGACATTAATGTATGGTTGCCTTTCACCTGCCTCCAGCTGGGGACCTGACTTGCAACCTGGTTATGTGCCCTGGCTGGGAATTGAACTAGCGACCTTTGGGTTTGCAGGCCTGTACCTTATCCACTGTGCTACCAGCCAGGGCTAGAAAGAAATATTTCAATAGCCTTTTCAGATAATTGTGCATGCTCTTCTCTGAGGCTACACTGAAACTTAACACCTGGTGGTTTCCTAAAGGTGTATAGTTGGTATACAATACTAGTTATATTATTTTCATATATACAATATAGTGATTTGACATGTTTATACCTTAAAATGTGGTCACCCACTAATTCTAGTAATCTGTCACCATGCAGCATTATCACAGCAACACTAACTACATGCCCCTTCACCTTTTCCACTCATGGCCCACTCCCTCCCTGGTAATCACTTTTCATATTGTTTTGTTGATCATTTGTTTTGTTTTGTTATTTTTAGATTTCTCACATATGAGTGAAACCATACAGTATTTGTCTTTCTCTGCTTGACTTAATTTCACTTAGCCTAATACCCTCTAGATCCACCTGTGTTGTTAAAAGATTTTGTTTTTTGTTGCTGTGTAATATCTCGTGTGTGTGTGTGTGTGTGTGTGACATCTTTATCCATTCATCTATCAATGGACACCTAGCTTGCCTTCCATATCTTGGCTATTGTAAATAATGCCGCAATGATCCCTGGCTGGTATGGCTCAGTGGATTGAACAGTGGCCTGTGAACCAATGGGTTGCCAGTTCAATTCCCAGTCGGGTCACAGACCTGAGTTGTGACCCAGGTCCCTGTTGGGGGCTCATGAGAAGCAACCACACATTGATGTTTGTCTCCCTCTCTTTCTCTCTCTTTTCCCCTCTCTAAAAATAAATTTTAAAGATAGTATTAAAAATAATGTTGCCATAAACATAGGTGTGCATGTATGTTTTTGAATTTGTGTTCATTTTCTGTGGATAAATGTTCAGAAGTGGAATTTCTGAGTCATATGGTATATCTATCTTTAGTTTTTTGAGGCTCTTCATACTGTTTTCCACAGTGGCTGCAGCAAACTTGCAACCCTACCAACAGTGTGCAAAATTCCCTTTTCTTCACCTCCTCACTTGTTATTTTTGATTTTTCTGATAATAGCCACTCTGACTAGTGTGAAATGGTATCTTGTGGTTTTGATTTGCATGTCTTGTGCTTGGGATGAACTTTCACTCACACATGATTTTGTAATATCATGCATTGGTCATTTGGAAAACATTGGTTTCCTGAGTTAATATGAGTTAGGAGATCTTCCAAGTATTGGCATATTTCATTATACAATATTAAAAACAATCACATTCTTTGAAGTTACCACCAGTCTCATCAGAAAAATTGCTAAGTGAGTGAAGCTGTCAAGCTCATAGTGGTAGTATTCCAAAATTCTCATTTTTGTTTGAAAGTTTGAATTTTATCACTGGCAGTACTCTTGTTTTTCTTGAAGTGACAGCCTCAATTTATTTTTGTGAAAATGCCTGCCAGTATCCAAGTCAGAATAACCTCCCTTTGTCAGCCATTCTTTGAAGTAAAAATGGTGTTCCATGCAGAAAACAACTAGCTTAGCTTTCAGCTCATTTGCACAAGTAAATACTTTTGTCTCAAGACAAAGGTGCTTGGGTTTGCAGCACAAGCACTTTATGCAGTCTTCCCATTTCATCACAGAGACTGTTGAAAAGACATATACTCAATAGTCAAACTTTAATAAAATTAATAACGCTTTACTATATCAAGAACATTCCTAAAGGAATTTTTTGTTACTTTTTTTTTAATGGAGCCCGTGGTTGTGAAAAATACAGTTGCTACTAGTATCACTTGGTGCCACTTCTTGATTCACGCTAAGGGGCCAGCAGGTTTTTTCTTCTTTTTTTTTTTTCAAGGGACTAGCAGTTTTACCCACCATTGCTTTTGTGCTATCAGTGCAAATGTCAGCACAATAGAAAAAGCCAATAATGACTTAGTATTAATATGAAAATAGTTGTATCTCACAGGTTCTGTAAGAGGGTATCAGGATTTCCCAGGGGTTGGCAAGCCACACTTTGAAAATTGCTCTTTTAGAAGCTTGATCAGACTCAGGTTTAACTCTTTTTGGCAGGGCTATTTCATAGGTGGTATATATACTTTCATCAGGGCTTTTAAAATATCTGGATACATGCTCATCTCATTTTCTGTTATCAGCCACTGAGGGGTCATTGCCTAGATACAAAATGGTGATGTTGGGATCATTCCTTCTCCATTTACCAATTGAGATACCTCTGTAATGATGTACTACATTAATTATGTAGATATCACATAAAATTTATATAGGAAAAACAGTAGATGAGGTCTGTCCCAAAAATATTGAGCCAATGTCAATATAATTAAAACAGTTGTGCCGCCAATACTTTCAGAACAGACCTTGTATACTTAATTTTTCCCCTTTATGCACCAGTTTTCACATGAATTAGTTGGTTCCCTAGCATTCTCCAAAGATAACCACTGGTTTTGTTTGTATCATTATAAATGAATAGATTTAAAATTATTTGATACACTTGGATTTTTTTGTTTTTGATTCCTACCTGAGAATATGCTTATTGACTTTAGAGAAAGGGGGAAGGAAGGAAAGAGAGAGAGAAACATTGATCAGTTGCCTCTCATTCACACCCCAACTGGGGACCAAACCTGCAACTTAGGCATGTGCCCTGACTGGGAATCGAACCTGTGACCTTTCATTTATGGGCTGATGCTCCAACCAACTGAGCCGCACCAGCCAGGGCTGCATTTTGATTCTTGCAGTTATTACATTTTTATGTTCAAATTCTCCCCCATTTTGATATGACCCCAGTAGATTTGGTTTTGTGTTCCAGTCTGTTCATTGAGGTGTGTACTCTTCACTAGTTTTTGATAGTTTCTTTGCTGTCTAGTATGAGCCACTCCAGGCTCACCTACATTTCCTTAGAGACAGGGTTGGTTTGTATTTTAGCTTTATTGAGACAACATTGGCATATAACACACGTAAATTTTAGGTGTGCAACATGATGATTTAATGCATGCATACAAGGGCTTCCAGAAGGTATCCAGTCATGTAATATGAAAAATAGAGACACTGATCGAAGAAGATACAAGATACAGGAGATAGTGTACATAGGACAGTGGCACCTCAGTTCCCTTCAGTGTAGGCACCTTGGGACTCACATAGTTCTCCCAGTCACCGTCATTGCCCCCTCATATTTTCCTGAATCTCATCAATGGTATGAAACCTCTTCCCTTTCAAAAGTGATTTTAGTTTTGGGAAAAGCCAGAAGTTGCAGAGTGCCAAATCCGGGCTGCAGGGGGCGCTGAGCAACCTGGTTGATGTGATGTTTTGCCCAAAAACTATCCCTTCTGCTACTCTGTCTCTTCCCTCTTTTTCTGTTGTTCTGGTTTTTGTTGTTGTTGTTGCTTTAAGATCTTATTCATTATTTTCAGGGAGAAGGGCAGGAAGGGATAAAGAAAGAGAGGGAAGCATCAAGGTATGGTTGTCTTTCACCTGCCTCCAGCTACAGACCTGGCTGGAGACCTGGCTTGCAACCTGGTTATGTGCCTTGGCTGGGGAATCGAACCAGTGACCTTTGGGTTTGCAAGCCGGTGCCAGTCCACTGTGCCACCAGCCAGGGCTCCATTTTGGTTTTATTCACACACACAATCACATGTGTGTTTGTATTCCCATTTTAAATAAGCAATAGTATACTATACACACTTCAATCTACAATTTTGTTTTCACTTAACTATACATGTCCAAGAAACCACTCCATTAGCAGTACATAGAGGTAATCCTCGTTCACATACAGTAGTTCATTCAGCCAGCCCTTCAATGATAGGTTGTTTGCAGTGGTTTTAAATCTGATCTCTTTATAAACTTACACATAGAGAATGACACTTTTTATAATTGTTACCTTTGTTTTTAAAAGTTCATACTTTAGCTTTTTAGTTTTGAAAAGCAAGTTACATCCTTGAAGCCTATAGAGCTTTTTTTTTTTTTTTTTGTGATTAACGCTGCCACAATCGTGCTCTTTATATAAACTAAGAGACTAAATTAGTCATAACACCTGTGTCGCATGAGGCTGAGTAATTGCTCTTCCCGGTTGTTAGATGCCCCAGGTAGGAAATGGTGCCAGGATGGAATTAGGGAGTAAAGGAGTTCCCTGCAGGCCTGGAATTCCTAATGGCTGTAACCAGAACCTGAAATTACTTCTGTTTGAATCGCATTTTCAACCCAGGCAGGACTTGGTTCAATTACTTGAATTTTGCTGAATTTGAAGTCAGGAAAGAACATTGACTTTAAGTTTTGTATTATTTACAGAAGGTTCCAAAGACTAAATGGTATTGTTAATGTAAATTAATGATTAATCCAGAAAGCAGCTTAAAAATTTCAGCTTAGATGAATGTCAATGTCAATTTTTTTTATTATAATTTTTAAATTATAGTGACTTTGAATTATGACCTCATTCACTTGGATATATCTTTTTGCTCTTCTTCCTTTTGAGCTGTCAGGTATACTTCCTTCAGTCTTTCTACTTAGCTTCACCTCCCTTTATTTTCTTCTCACATAGACTCTTTCTTAAAAATGGATTTTTAAAACAGATGTTATTTATTTTTAGAAAGACAGGAAGGGAGGGAGGGAAACACCCATGTGTGGGAGATACACTGATTGGTTGACTCGCATGCCCCCAGCCAGGGACCAGCTCACCAGCCAGTTGTGTGCTGTGGCTGGAAATAGAACCAGCAGCCTTTGGTGCTTAATCCACTGAGCCTCGCCAGCCAGGGCTCACATGGACTCTTGACAGTTTAGTATATTCCTGGGACATGAAATGTTGAGAACACAGGGAAAGATTTATGCCAATTTTTCTCCTCCTCTCCAAAGGAAGAATCTCTATCAGAATTCTTAAAGTAGTATTTACTTTTGTAGCCTCGTGCCTTTGGAACTTCTCTCACTGCCTCAGATACGTTCCTTATATCATTTCCCCCCAAATCCTGATCCTCCACCATTCCCATGAAATGCAACAGAGTTGAGTGTCTTTTGTCTTTGACAGCACTTGCTCCAGGCACCAGTTATTCTGATTGGAGGCATGTCTTTTGTTCTTCCTCCCTCTCACTACTGGAGTTTGATGCTGATGTTGCTGAGACTCCACTCTGACAGTGGGAGGAAGGGAGGTATTAAGAAGATGAGTCAGGCAGGAGAAAGCTGACTGATGGTGATTTGTTGTGTTACTACACCGAGACAAAGACACAGCTCCGGGTATCTTGTTTTTGGATAGGGCATGCTAGGTTGCAGCTGGGACAGCCTGTGAAGCAATCCACTGTCCTGTGTGTAGCAGAGTGACAGCTCTTCGGGTTGAGGCAGTAGTGTGCCTGGTAGTTAAGATCACTAGGCAGGCTTTTTAGGGTCCCTACCCTGAGTGGATGTGGGCCAATTTGTTCTCTCTGTGCCTCAGTATCCTCATCTGTGAAAGGGGGTGATACTAGCAGCTCTAGGGTAGCTTCTGTGTATGTACAAAGATTAATGTGGTAACGCATGTGAAATGCCTCAGTGTGTCCTAGGCACTTCACAAGGTTCGCTTCCTCCTCTTCCCCTCCACTTTCCCACAGTTTAGTAACCTAAACTGCTTTCCCCAGGGATTGCCATTGTAAAAGCAGAGATCTGTTCCCAAAGAAAACTTGCTCCCAGACACTGCTTTAAAAAACTGTTACTGGTTAGAAGTTAGGCCCTGGTGGGTGGCTCAGTGGATAAGCCTCTGGCCTGCGAACCCAAAGATCACTGGTTCGATTCCCATTCAGAGCACATAACCAGGTTGCAAGCCAGGTCTCCAGCCAGGTCCTTAGCAGGAGACAGGTGAAAAACAACCATATATTGATGTCTCTCTCCTTTTTCTGCCTCTCTTCCTTCCCCTCTCTCTGAAAATAATAAAATCTTTAAAAAGAAAAAGAAAAAAATTGATTTTTTTGCTTGCTTTCCCTTACGCCTCTATTCCATAGAGTTTCTCCTTTCCACCCACTTCTCATATCATAAGCTTAATGTTACTGATAACTTTCAAATTGAAGCTCTTACACCTCCATTGCAATGCACACTTTTTGCCAATAGATGCCACCCTCTCACTTCTTGTGAGCATCTCCCGTGTGGCCTTTCCTTTTGGTGAAGGAGGGGTTGCCTGCCATGTAAAATGAGTGATAAAATTACTTTTCAGTCTGGAAGTTGAACATCGTGTGAAGTGAGCTTCCTTGAAAATAGGGGTACCTTGTAACATTAAATTGTATCAGGAGAGGGGTGAATGGCTTTGCGTGAACCACTCTTCTTTGAGTTTCAGGTTTGAGTCTGAAATTCAAACCTAACACCACCTGCCCTGCTTTTCCCAAAGGATTAGAAGGGGGATCAAATGTAATGGAGGTTGGGGTTATTTTGAACCAAGTTTGTTCTAAATTCTACCATTTAGAACGGATAGAACACTACTAGCAGGGAATTATAAGACTGCTAATATATTCTTTTCAGGTTTTGTTGTTGTTATTCATGTGTAGTATTATTACTTATTTTGTTATTAATTTACTCTGAATTCCACCTTAGTAAAAACATTAGGTCTTTAAACAGTAACAAATGCAGAGATTGGAGAAGGCCAAAGGAGCAGTTCCACCTTGACTTGTGCTGTGCTTCTGTTTGCTGATGGTAGTAATACTATCATCGCTCTGGGTAACATCGCATTTAGTACTGGCCAAGGCGGACTCATGTTTGCTCCTTTATTTGATGATGCTTACAGTGTGAGGGAGGCGAAGGGAGTGAGAATTGTCTCTTTTATGGTTTGAGGAGCTGAAATCCAGAGACACTAAAAAGCATCTCTTCTAGTACCAGACCTAGTACCAGACTCAGGCCTGGACCCCAAAACCCCAGGTAGCTTCCGGCCTCGGGTAACATTTGGGTGTTTTCTCTTAGGAAGCAAAACAAAACAAACTGTGAACTCCAGGCACATACTAGGTACTTATTAATGTTACAAAGCAGGTAAAATAATCATCTTTCATATAACATATCCTGGGGACTATAGTGACCAGGAAGAATGGTACATTGCGTCTTCCTGGGAATTTTGTAATATTAGAGGAATATTTATTATTGAGTTGAATAGTTTTTTCATACTTAGAATATAAGGCAGATTGACAGGCCTTGCATTCCATTGATTATTTCCATGAATTATTCCTTTGTTGGAACAATTGAAGTTGCACTTTCTTTTGATATTCTTCATTATTTACTTTGCAGCCATGGGTTTTACAGTTATTATGCTGTTCAGGAAATATCATACTAACTAAAAAGGCATTATTATTTTAAGAACACTCTTGGTTTTGACCAGATACAACTTTTGTGGAAACAAAGGTATCTATTGTAGTGGTGTCTTAATGACTAACACAAACAATTGATATCCGTGCAGGTGAAATCTCACAACGTGCCTGTCAGCCTCATCGAGCATGTATTCCCGAATTCTCGAATTTTCTTCTCTTTTCGTGCCCTGTTAACCTGTCCAACATTAGCCCTCCTTTAAATGTACTTTTCTTACCGTGGTAATAGATATTGAATGCTTTTAATAATTTTCATATGAGTTGCTCATTATCTTGTCACCCCACCCCCTTTATTTTTGTTATTTTTTCTTATCAAAACACCTCACATCAGGTCTGCCCTCCTGGCACGTTTTTCAGGGCAGGATTGTTTCCCAAAGGCAGCTGCGCAGTAAATCACTGGGGCTTGTTCCTTTTGTGTAGCCGAAACTTTGTATCCTTTTGCCTAGGCGCCCTGCTTCCTCTTTGTCCTGTCTTATTTTAAATTTTATTGACAGGGATACTGGCTCTCTTAAGGTTGCAGAATTTGAGGAAAAAAATGTTGAAAGTAGTAGTTACATAAATGTGTTATTTCATTACTTGGTTTGAATCCATTGTGCATTCTTTGAAGAACTTTTCAAATCATTTTGCATTTTCTTTTTTTAAATCATTTTTTAAAGGTTTTATTTATTTACTTCCAGAGAAGAGGGAAGGGAAGGGGGAAGAAATGGAGTGAAACATCAATCAGTTGCCTCTCGCACACCGCCAGCCAAGAACCCAGCCTGCAACCCAGCAACCTGACTGGGAATCAAACCGGCAACTTTTTGGTTCACAGGCTGGTGGTGGTCAATCCACTGGGCCACACCAGCCAGGGCTGCATTTTCTTTTTGTAATATCCATTCATCCTAGTGTATAGGAGCATATTAATTAGTTTATAAACTTGGTAGGTGTGAAGTTTAAGTCTTTTTTTCTCCTCCTTGGGTAAAATGCAGGTACATCAATGCAGAAAACATTTATGGCCTGCAATGTTGGGAATCCCCATACAAAGCATTAGCAAAGTTCTTGGCAGTCCTCTGTCGTGACTGTTTGTTTCTTTCAGAGTGATGGCTTACAGAAAGTTCGAGGGCAGTGGATTGGGAAACAGGTCTCAGCTCAGACAGTAACTGGCTTTGTGGCTTTAAGGAAGCCACCTGATCTTTCTGGGTTTCTTGTTTCTTCATCTGCTAAGTAAAAGTGAGATCAAAAAGTCATTAAGAGCCCTCGAACTCTGTCTTTGTTTGCTGAACTTTACAATGGAGATAATACATACCTATCACAGGAGTTATTTGAGCCTGAAAGAAATAGCCAGAGCAAAGCTCAGTGTGTGTCAGCCCCCCATCCCCTTTATAAAATGCAGGGAGATGCTTTGGACACCCTGGAGACCCAAATGCGCATAGGAGGCAGTGTAACCTACTGACTTAGAGCTAAACAGACCTGGATCCAATCCTGGCCTTGCTGTTTACAAGATCTGTAACTCTAGACATGCCACGTGACCTGGAATGAATGTACTTGTACTAATCATAATTTACTTCAAGGTTAATGAGAAGATTAAATTAGAAAATACTGTTAAAGTGCTTAGCAGAGTACCTGACACACAGTAGGCATTCAGTCAATTTTACTTATCGGTGTAATACTTAGGTGGGAAAGATGAACTACCAGAGGGGAGGAGTTATAAAGATAATGAGGGGGGCTGCCCAGAACAAAAGAGGTAGGCGTGAGCCCAAACCCTACATCACAGTTTGTTGAGGGTCCTGCTGGGGCAGCTTGCACTTCCTAGTTAAATGTTGTTTGCTTTGAAGTACCGAGGTACTAAGATGAGCTTAATTCTGTTGAGACTCTTCTTGCAGGGTTTACATAGCAAACATACTGATTATCAAACAGACCTTTTATGTTTTCTCTGATCAGGTTACTTCCCTCTGCATCAGCCTGGAAATTTCCCATATTGGAGTGTTTTAAACTGATGGTGTTGTTTATATTAAATAGTGTGTGTGGTGTGTATCTGTGTGTGTTTGTGTGTGTGTGAGAGAAAGAGAAGAGAAAAATACAAATCATCAGAGACAGAGACGCAGAAAGCCACCTTGGGAGCCATCGTCTGTCCCCTGTCTGCTCCATTTGCAGGCTGAGTCCACACACAGCCAGGGATCAGAAGGCCGCCCACTGCTGCAGGGAGGGCACAGTCAGAGCCACTTTACAGACCCAAGTCACCTCCTCTTGCTCTTCATTTAGGAAGTCATATTAGAGACTATTAAGACATAGATGCCTTTTCTTAAAATCTTACCTATATCTCTTCTTTTTTAAACTAAACTCTTTTATTTTGAGATAGTTGTAGATTCACAGGCAGTTCCAAGAAACAGTGGAGAGATTCTGTCTACTCTTGACCCAGTTTACCCAGTGTTAACATCTTGCAAAATTATAGTGCAATATTATAACCAGGAAATGGACATTAATTAATCAGGATAAAGAACAATTCCATCACCACAAGAATCCCTCCTGTTCACGTTTATAGTTAAACTCTTCCCACCCTATTTCCTAACTTTTAGCAGTCACTCATCTGTCCTCCATTGAATGTATCTGTTTTGAAGTTTTAAAAAACATAAGGGCGTGGGGTTTAAAATGAAGTAAAGTCCGGAAATTTGCTGTATTTTCTCAAGTGCT
This sequence comes from Noctilio leporinus, assembly GCA_004026585.1. Taxonomy (NCBI): domain Eukaryota; kingdom Metazoa; phylum Chordata; class Mammalia; order Chiroptera; family Noctilionidae; genus Noctilio; species Noctilio leporinus. The sequence goes on from PVIW01000113.1 coordinate 556,411, forward strand.
CTTGATCTCAGATATGGCAGGAAGTTCTTTTCACACGTTGGGAAGGAGCCTGTTCCAGGCTCAGATGGAGGCTTCCTGCATCTGAAGTGCTGCAGGGATTGTTGTTGGAAACCAGGATTAATTTAAACCAGTCTGTGGTGTGAATTAAGGTGTGAGAAAATACCGTGTGCCACCTGTCCCTCCTCTGAGGCAGCTCTGCTCTGCTCACCTTGGGGAGTTGGGGCCCGAGCTGTCCGGAAGTTCATTGCTGAAGGAATGTGTTTCACCCTGGCACAAGGAATTCAGCGCTTTGCGTGACAACTTTAAGAAATTGTGCTTGAGTTCCTGGAATTTAGTCAGTACATGCAGTTTTACGTACAGTTATATAAAAGGCACATGATGTGTAAGAGTGCCCCTTTTTTTTTCTTATCCTCACCAGCTACCCTCCTGTCTGTTTTGTTTTTTTGGAAAAGGAAAATCCCACGAGAAGCCTACTTATTCCATGACTACAGGACTTCGGCAACATCACTGTCCCTTTCTGTTCCCTCTCCCTCTGTATTCTGCATCTGGCCTGTAAAACAAGGCTGACTGACGTAGCTTCCAGCACAGCTCAGTGTGTTGGGCTAGATGACATCTCCTGAGAGTCTGTGACGCGCATCAGTGACCTCTTGTCGCTACTCACATGTGACAGATGGGCGTTTCCAGGAGGGGGATGGTCCTAAGCTGGTCTCAGCACAGACAGACGACTGTACTTCTTGGCTATGGATGATCCATTTAACCTGGGGAGGGATGGGGACAGGAAGGGCTAGTTTGGCTGTGGCACCTACAGCTTTTACAACTTGAATTACTGAAGAGGATATTAAACATTGTTTGACCATCTCTGAATGTCCTTAGAATTAATTTCTCCACTTAGAATGCTTGGGTTAGACTTTACAAATTTGAAATTGGGATGGGGGTTGTCAAATTTTCCTGTTGTTTCTGGTGTTTGGATTGCAAATTTGTGTGATTTATCTAAAGTAAGAACATTTTTATTTTCCTGATTGATTTCAAAGAGTTCTTGTTTTGTTTTTGTTTGTTTTTTTTTAAGATTTTATTTCATTATTTTTAGAAAGAGGGGAAGGGAGAGAGGGAGAGAGGGAGAGAGACATCAAGGCATGGTTGCGTTTCACCTGCCTCCAGCCACAGACCTGACTGGATACCTGGCCTGCAACCTGGTTATGTGCCCTGGCTGGGGAATCAAACCTGTGACCTTTGGGTTTGCAGGCCGGCACCTTATCCACTGTGCTACCAGGCAGGGCTCAAAGAGTTGTTTATATATCAGATGGGGTTGGGAATGTTTCAACATGTATGGTAAAGATATTTCTTAAAACTGTATATCTGAGGCCCTGGCTGGTGGCTCAGCAGAATTCGCACTAGCCTGTGAACCCAAAGGTCGCTGGTTCAATCCCAGTCAGGGCACATAACCAGGTTGCAAGCCAGGTCTCCAGCCAGGTCCATAGCTGGAGGCAGGTGAAAGGCAACCATACATTGATGTTTCTCTCCCTCTCTGCCTCTCTCCCTTCCTCTCTCAGGAAATAATAAATAAAAATCTTTTAAAAAAGAGTAAGGTAGTGATTCAACTTCATATTTTTCTAAACAGCTAGCCAATTTTCCTAAAAACCAACAATTTTTAATATACATGGTGAATTTGGAATTACCAAATCTTAAAAACTTCTAGTATCTAAAAGTGTCTTGTTTTTATAGAAAGTTTCCACTTTAAATTCTGAGTTTCAATATTTTTCTCTGCTTTAAAAACCTCTAGAAAGGAGCTGTGAACAGAACACTAAATTGGTTTTGGCATGAACTTTAATGCATCTCAAATAGGCTGATTCTACAGAATTTGATCCAAATACTTCTATGTCTTAATGCCTTTTGCCAAGCAAAATTGATTATGTCTAACCAAAAGGCCTTCAGTGCTAGACTGACAAGAGTCAGGGGTCCTCCTAGGCTGGTGGCAGATTATGTAATTTGGCATCAGGTACAATGCTGCTTTTTTTTTTTTTTTTTTCCCCTCTTAAGGTTATTTCTGTTCTTGAGCCTTCAGTGGTCAGTGTGTCTCCTTGCTGAATTGGGGGTCAAGAGTTAAATTCAGATCCTTTCTGTCCAAGTCCTAGTATTGTAGCTTTAAAATGCTTTTATTTTTTCGTTGGCAATTTAAGGAATAGCTGTCAGAAGTCTTTCTTTGGCTAATTATTTTTAGCCTTGTCTGTATTGTAGAATTTAGCTGTATTATTGAATTTGTTGTGTTGGTATATTTTTACCCATAGTGACGTGTAATAGTAGAGATTCTCTCTGTAACTTTAATTAAAGGCACTTTTAGTTCTTCTAGTTTGAAAATGTGCCTTAGTACCTTGGCAGATTCCTCTTGTTATATTCTAAATTATAGTGTTTTTTTTTTTTTCAAGTAGACTTTATTACTGATGCTTGTTTTTAGGTCAAGTGTGTAGACAGGAAAGCGTATTTTACCATGGTGGTTGAGAGGCCATATACGTAATGGGTTAAAACTGCCAGAGTCATTCTGCTAGGATTCATAACCTGTCTTCTAGGATGCTGTAGTGCTTTTCCCCCTCTTAGTTATAAAAAGAAGACATGCCCATTGTAGAAAGTTTAGAAATTGAAGAAAAGCTTAGAGAAGAACATTTCTGCTCTAGTTCCACTAGCAATAATCAAAGTTTACATTTTAACATTTTGCTTCGAGTTTTTATACTTATATTATCATACAGGTATATATTATAACACATATTACCATATGAGATCATTCTATATGTATGTAATAACATGTTTTTTTTTTAGTTATCTTAAACATTTTTTCATATTAACATTTATACAGTCATGTATAAATGACTTAATGTATTAATGATTACATAATAGCCCATCATGTTATATTATTTTGATTGACTTAGTCATTTTCCTTTTATTTGGCCTTTAATAGTATTTGGAACCTTTTTTGGTTGGAGTTAGGCTGTTAGGCTGGTTTTAGATCATTCTAACTTTTTAAACCAAGCTTTTAATTTTTTTACCAACAGGTTGAAGAGTTGAGACTTATGCTTTTAAGGTTATCTTTTTTGTTTTTGGAGGTTTTTGTTTGTTTGTTTTGTTTGTTTGTTTGTTTGTTTTTTGTCTCTTGAGTGTGTGAATTAAACTAGGATTTCAAACATCAGACTCTTATATTCTCCGACTTTTGCCTTCTCTTCTCAATTATCTCCATGCTTATTTGCCTCTCACGCTTTTTTTTTAAAGATTTTATTTATTATTTTTAGAGAGAAGGGCAGGGAAGGAGGAAGGAAGGGAGAGAAACATCAATGTATGGTTGCCTTTCACCTGCCTCCAGCTGGGGACCTGGCTGGAGACCTGACTTGCAACCTGATTACATGCCCTGGCTGGGAATTGAACCAGTGACCCTTGGGTTCACAGACCAGTGTCAATCCACTGAGCCACACCAGCCAGGCCTTTCATTCTTTCTTTGATGAGTTTCTTTTCATAATCTGGTGCTGGAAGAAAGGTGAATGGAGACCATGACTAGTATTTTGGTCTCTGACCCTGCAGTGTCACATGAATGCCCAGGAACTAACCCAAATAAACACCAGTTGCATGTTGATGGATCTTTGCTGAAGTGACCTGGCTGAGAAGTTTCTGGTGAGCAGACTGTCCTAAATTGTTCTTGACAAGGAATACTATTTTAGCTTCAAATTTCTTGTTTTTCTTGTAAAGCTGTGTTTAAAGTATGTTAAAGCTGAATTCATTTGTACTTGGGAATATAATGAGATCTTGTACTTTTTACTTTGAGAAAACCAGCCAAGAACAGCAGTCTGAGAAAGAAATACGCATCCTAAATTGCAAGGGAAACCTGCTGTTTAGATATGCTTTCTGAGAAACCACATGGCACATGAATGTCCTTTTTGTCTCAAGTCACAGTAGGAGCCTGGCTCTGCTGGTGAATCGTGTTAGCTGATTTGAGCTTGGTTTTTAACTCCTTTCTTGAAATGGCACCGAGAGCAAGACTTAAATGCCGGTGGTTTGTGACCCAGGAGGTTGCTTAAAATGGTATCAGTGTATGAGCTTGACACTTTGCGTTTCTTTGTTTGATTCTGGAACTTCTTGGCAGCTTTGCTTTCTTTTCTTTTCTTTCTTTCTCTCTTTCTGTCTTTCTTTTAAAAGATTTTATTTATTTTTAGAGAGAGGGGAAAGGATGGAGAAAGAGAGAGAGAGAAACATCAATGTGTGGTTGCTTCTCATGTGCCCCCAACTGGAGACTTGGCCCTGCAACCCAGGCATGTGCCCTGACTGGGAGTTGAACCTATGATCCTTTGGTTCACAGGCTGGCACTCAATCCAATGATGTACACCAGCCAGAAAGCCTTGGTAACTTTCCTTAAAGTTCCCTCTTCATGGCCTATTATTCTCTGTTGTTAAAATACAGGATGGTTTTTATCTTAACCACATGGTAAGCCAAAGAGTTGAATCCAGGCCTTGCATTTTGTGAATTTGGGTAGGGAGAGTATGACTAGTGATAAGGACTCATTTAGATCTAGATGGCTTAGAACAGAAGGTCAGAAATAGATCCTAAGACCTGCAAAAAGCATCTTGGTACCTCAGGCCCTAGGAAGTGCTGTTTGGAGGTCATTTTCATGTGTCTTCACTGGACACACAGGTGCCAAATGGCATATATCTGAAATTCCTAGAAGCCATCGTCTTGCCCAGAAGCTGTTCCAACCCCGTATCATTCAGAGAAATACGGGCTTCCAGCTCCTGTTACATCTCCAACAAGAGATACCATCCAGTGTTTTCTTGACCACTTCTGGCCATTTCTGAGAAGTGGGGATTGCTAAAAAGCTCTGCCTAAAGATACTATGTTCTTGTTTATTTCAGCCAAAATTTGTCCCCAGGGAACCTCTGCCCATGTGTTTGGTTATTTCTCACAGAAACTCTGCAGAAGGATGGCTTTTTCTGGATTCTCCATTTTACAGATGGATTTTAAAATTTGCAGCTTGCGTTTCATCCCTAATATTATTTTTTCTTGATCAAGTTTATGAGTTTTCTCTTATTGTTTTTTTCCAATCACTTGAAAGAACCAGCTTTTTTCATTTTGTTGATCTTTGCTTTTAGATTCATGAATTTATGTCCTTACCTTTATCTAATTTCTGTGGGCTCATTCTGGTGTTTTGTTTTTTTTTTTTTTTTCCTCCAATTGGACAATTAAGCTTATTAATTTTCAGTCATCTCTGTTTTCTAACGTATGCACATAAAGCTATTCCCTTTAAGTCTTACTTTAACTACCTTCTACAATTTTTAATGAGTACAGGACTTTTTTGTTTTGAAAAGTCAGGTTTACTGAGGTTTAACTTACATGTCATAAAATTTGTTCCGTTTAAGTGTACAGTTTGAAGAGTTTTGACAAGTGTACACAGTTGTGTAAATAACCACCATAATCAAAATATAGAACAGCCCTGGCTGGTATGGCTCAGTGGATTGAGTGCTGGTCTGTAGACCGAAAGGTCATGGGTTCGATTCCCAATCAGGACACATGACTGGGTTGTGGCCAGGTCCCTAAGTTGGGGGTGTGTAAGAGGCAGCCAGTCGGTATTTCTCTCTCACATAAGTGTTTCTCTCCTTCCTTTCCCCTTTCTCTAAAAATAAAGAAATAAAATATATATTTTTAAAAGATACAGAACATTTCCATCACTCCCAAGAGTGCCCTCATAACTTGTTTTTGTCCATATAATGTTGTCTTTCCAATGGTGCCATGGGGATGGAGTCATACAGCTCACCATCCTGTGTGTCTGGCTTCTTCCACACTCTGAGATTCCTCCATATTGTTCCATGTATCTGGAGCTGTTCCTTTTGTTTACTGAGTATTTCAATTGTATGGAGGTACCACAATTCACCGTTAATATAGTTTTCAGTGGGACCAAAGGAGAGCATTTTAATTCTGCACTTGAGCTGCAAATAAAGATACCAGCCCTGGCTAGTGGCACAGTGGATAAGGCACCGGCCTGCTAACCCAAAGGTCGATGGTTCAATTCCCAGCCAGGGCACATAACCAGGTTGCAAGCCAGGTCTCCAGCCAGGTCTGTAGCTGGAGGCAGGTGAAAGGCAACCAGACATTGATATCTGTCACCCTGTCTGCCTCTTTCCCTTTCCCTCTCTCTGAAAAAAAAAAACAAAAAAAAAGATACCAGAGTATTCTGGATTTGAAATTATTTGAGCAATTTTTATATTGAAGTTTTATTTGGGGTTGGGTATTTTGGAAACGTTTCGCATAGTGGACAGATGTGCTCCTATGTATGCACTTGCGCCCTTGCTCCCCGTAGTAAGATAGAGGAGAACTCTGGTTCCCTGGGGCTGTGGGCGCGTGCCTAAGGAAGGGCGAACTGCCAGCAGGGCTTTAGCCCCCAGCGGAGAAGGCAGGGTTTGGTCCATGGCATGACAGAGGAGTGTGGCGAGACCAGAGCTGGCCCAAGGCTCTGGGCAGGCCGGAGGCTGCCCTGCCGAGTGCAGGTGAGAAGGCGGCGAACGCAGCCAGCGGCGCAGGTGTGTGCTGGGCGTCTGGGCCGCATGGCCTTAGGAGGCCTCCAGAGCCTGTGAGCTATGTGGGGGCTCTGGGGTTCACGTTGACAGGGCTGCCAGAAGGTGTGGCCAGGCCAGGGTTGCAGAGAGACCACATCCGGGGCCCTGCTGGGTCGTCCACCACTTGCCCTCACATCCAGGCCGGGCGCTCAGAGCCGCCTCCTCCTTGCACTGTCCCTCCAGCTTCTCTGCTGAGATCGACGTTAGCTTAACATCACACACCCTGGAAAGAAGTGCTTCAAGGGCCTCTATTCATCATGGAGCATATGTAGAAGGGTGCATTTGGGCAGGGAGACTATTATACTCCCTGGTTTGTTTTTTAAAGAAATACTATCATTTCAAAAGCACCGAGAACAGTATGCTTGTGCTATTAGTCAGACACTTCATGGAGGGCAAGGGGTTTAAGAAAATGAAAACTTACCAGGTGTATGTGTGTTTGTTGACAAATACAAAAATCATGTTAATCATGAAACATACCTCCCATGGTGTGTTATCATACACATCATGATGTTACCACTGTTCTCCCTCTCCTGTCATGAGAGATGCCAGGCTGTGTGTCAGACTCCAGATCAGAGATACTTACTTTCTTCATGATGCTAGGTCCTTACAGAAAACATTTAGGATACAAATTTTTTAAAGTTTTATGCCAGAGAAGCTGTTTTTAACTCTTGAGTGTAGATGAGCTTACTCTAGTAATGTGGTGGCTATCCTTTCTGAACCAAAAAGCTAGGAACATGGTCGCTACAAAAATTTTTTTCTGTAAACTTACACATTTGAAAAGTATTGCTGTGTCATAAATGAAATCACATTTGTTATTCATACCAACTAAACATTTGTTGAAAAGCATAAAGGACTGTCCCAAAGTATACGGGACATATACATCTTAATACTTTTGCAGAATAGGAAATGCACTCATCTTTTTTAGATAGTCTTAAGTCAGAAAAATTAAAAATAGGTAACAGTCCTTATTAGGCAGTTATGTGTTTCTTGCAGAACTGAGTATCAGTCAGTCTCTCTCTCTCTCTGTCACACACATACTCCTTTATACTTGATTATGTTTATCAAAACTTAATAACCCTCGCAGGAAAATTCTGATATGCCTTTGCAGATAGAACTTGTCTGCTTTCACTGCAGAATTCTGTTTTCTCAAAAGATACTGAGAGAATATTTCTCTGGGGGGTATTTCGGTTGTAAATCTTTGACCCTTCATTAATGGGTATTTCCAGCAGTCGGACTTACTTAGACAGGTTTTTATATACTTTCCAGAGATTGAATGCTGTTCGCTTACAAGTTTTCCCAGTTTAAGAAAGCCCAACTTGTAAAACGTTAGGCCTGCAAAATAGCTTACTCAGAGACTTTTATTTGCATTCTTAACTAGTTTTCTGTACACATTTTGTTCTCTCAGTGTATTTAAATTGGATCCTCTTTCGTTAGAAGATACCTTTTAAGACTCCCTCTATTAAGTAAAGTGGAATCAGTTTGTGTTTTAGCTTTCAGATTTGCTTAGAATTCTTTGGGCTTCTTCTGTTTGGCAAGATGGGAGGGAGAAGGCTGGCCTGTTTGTTACCTTGGAAATTTCCAGCCCGAGAAAGTGTACAGAGGCGCAACTTGCGGGGATTCTTACGTGATCAGCCAGCTCCTTTCCTGAATTATTAAGCTACATTAAAACAGCAGCTCGGTACAATTGGTGTTTAGGTCTTCTTATCTTCTGAAAGATTAATACAGCTGCAAGAACGATGATACTTTTGACATCAGCCTTTGGTGCTTTCAAATATCAGGAACATTATATTCTGCTCTCTTCTTCCCCACTTTAGACACTTACAGTTATTCTAGGAGATCTGCTTATTCTATGTGTTAGCTCTTTTCTGCAAGTTTTCCTCTCACAGTTTGGCTTCTTGAAAGTGTGGAATTTATAAACCAGTTTAGAGCCACCCTCACAAGAGAATTTTTCTTAAAAAACAGTCATGAGCAGCCAAGACTAGAGAATTTAATGCCTATTTTTCCTTGGAACTTTATGGCGATCATGATGTGGGACGAGCTATTCATTTAGATTTTGGCATGCAGGGATCAGTTTGGACTAATTGACATAACCTTATTTAACAAACTTAAAGTATACTTGTAAGCTTATTTATTGATTACAGATTTTCAGAGCTTCTGGAAAGCCCAGTGTCATACCAATAATTGAGAGAACCCAGTAAAAGGTTGTTTTCAAGTAAGGCCTTAAAGCTTAAGGATGTATTTCTTTTCTTTTCTTTTTAATTTTATTGTTGTTGTGTTACATCAGGATGTATTTCTTTATTAAATATTTATTGAGAACTCTTTTCTGCTGGCCTGGCCCTTGAAAATATATTAGATGTAGTTCCTACTCTTAAATAGCTCCCACTTTATGAAAGGATAAGGTAGTCAGGGAGAAAGAGGAGCTGGAACCTGAGCTGGGCTAGAAGGTTGGGTGGTTTTCTGCTCAACCACAGACAGAAGGAATTCTGTTCAGCAAGCCATGGATGTGTGGACGAAAATGGCACCTGAAGTGTTTTGAGTGGCTGTGTTAATACTGACAAATGAACTCATAAGTGCTTTTATTTATAAGGTGGGGCAAAAGTCGGTTTTGAATTGCGAGTATGGAAATTAATACAGTTCTTAATAAATAATAAGAATAAATTCTGTTCGCATGCTCATAACTGTAAACCTACTTTTGCCCTACCCTGCATGTAACGTAATCTTATTACTTGCCTGTATCCCAAGTGTATTGATTATTTGGAAGAAATTTGTTCCATTTTTTAAAATCCTGCAATTCAGACTTTTCCCAACTGAGAGTTAGCACCTGTTCCTTGCACTACAGATGTGTAGACGTGCCCTGTCAACGGTTGTGGCATTGTCGTCCAGTACACCAAAGGTTGCAGGTTCGATCCCTGCTGGGAGCCTGGACGTGTCTCACTCACACGGATGTTTGTCTCTTCCCCCACCCCTTCTTCACACTCTCTAAAATCAATAAACATATCTTTGGGTGAGGTTTGGGGGGGTTTTTAATGTATGAAAAGGTAAGATCGTTCCCTTAGAGACTCTGACCAGAGGTACCGCCTTCTCTCAGCTTGTAGAGAACATGTGCCCTGGCAGGGAGTTGGCTCCAGTTTATAATCGGACGTGCTGGGGCTCAGGGCTAACTCAGCCACCTCTTTTTACTGGCTTTAGGACCATGAGCAAATTTCTGCATCTCTCAGCCTCAGTTTCCACCTCTGTGAGATGGGGTAATGCTATTTATTTTATAGACTAGCCTGAGGATCACATGAGGTAACGCATATGAAGCGCTGAACGCAATGCCTAACACTGGTTGCACCCCAAGAATTTTTTAAACTTGTGATACCTGACTCTTTAGTCACAAATTGACTCTTTTCCCTTCAATTATCAAATTTTTTTAAAAAGGCAACAGCCAACACAATGCTAGCCATCCAATGTGAATGAACCAAAATTATACCTACCTTTTGTCAGACTGCCAAAGCACATGTTTTTGGAGTGCCACGGAATTTTAGAAATTAGTTAACGTGTGCCATAAGTTGAAAAAAGGTTGAAACTTGCTGGCCTAGCACATAGTTATAGTTAAAGGGTACTCTCATCACTGTTAGCAGTCGTCAGGCACGCAGTAATGCCAGATGGCGGCCTGTTTTTATGACTTACCTACCTCATTCATCTCCACTTCTCGTGTAAAGGGATCCTGCTGTAGACCCGTCGTCCCATACACACCTGTCCTTGGCTGCACCCCTGTCATCCCTACTCCTGCCCAGCCCAGGCCGAGCACACGTGTTGGACGCAGAGAAGTTGCTCTCTACATGTTTATAATTACATATTTTATGCTAGATGGCAGCAATGCAACGCCTTGTGAGAACCCTTAGTCTTTGTGATGTGGGGCAGGAAAGTTCCTTATGGGTTCTTACAGCAGAAAGCCAGAGTCATGAGGGTAAGAAAAAAATCTGGATTTGCTCAGAACTTTATTACTTTTGGCTAATGGCTCTAATAAAACTCACAGAACAAAAACAAAACAATAGCAAAAAGCAGGTGCATTGTGCTAGTCAGAGTAAGTTGTGTAAGTTTGTGCCAGAGCAGAGATGGAGTAAATTCCAAGCCTGAAGAAGTACTAGTTCAAAACTAATTTTGTCAATGTGAATTTGAGGATTATTTTTTTTTTTTTTAAGATTTTATTTCATTATTTTTAGAAAGAGGGGAAGGGAGAGAGGCAGAGAGGGAGAGAGACATCAATGTATGGTTGCTTTTCACCTGCCTCCAGCCACAGACCTGACTGGAGACCTGGTTTGCAACCTCGTTATGTGCCCTGGCTGGGGAATCGAACCTGCGACCTTTGGGTTCGCAGGCCGGCGCCTTACCCACTGTGCTACTAGCCAGGGCTTGAGGATTATTTTTAATAAATCATAAGTAACAGTATGCAAGTCATATACTTAATATTATAGTAAAACTTTTTGTATAAAGAAAAACCCTTTTGCTTGTCTTTTTGTTTATACCATTTATCAAATCATGCTCTTTATATACACACATTTTCTCTCTCTCTCTCTCTCTTTCTCTCCCCCCCTCTCCCCCTGCCTTTCTCTCTTCTGAGCCCTTGCTGGGCAGGGAGGCTCTTCTGCGTTCAGTCTTCAGGTCAGTTGAGGCCAGTCAGCTGACCCACAAGAGGGCTCCTGTGGTTACATCACCAGGCCTGCTGAAAGATACCTTTCTTTGTTTTACCCTGGCGTGAGGTCTGCATTTCCTTGCAGTCTTCTTGGTACATATTTTATATACATGAAGTCATGTTTTCTTTGTTTGGAATTTTAATAAACAATACCATACATTGGTTTGAAAATATAAACTCAAAATGAAGTAGGGATAGTCTTTAATTAATACAGCTTTACAACTTGTCTTCCTTATTGGAGAAGCGTTGGGAAGATTTTATAAGGGCCTGATAGAAGCAAAATTTGGCATGACTATAATTTGAATCAAAGCAAATCTTCATTCATTAAAATTCCCACAAGATTCATTTAAAGAACATTATCTTTTGAAAGTAAAGGGTCTGGCGCTTACTTAATCTTCACAAGTTGTGATTTGATTGTCAGCTTCCCCATTTCCTGCTTGACCATCCTCTCACTCATCTGTGGAAAGATTATTGCATCACCTTAGAATCTTGACCTACTAAAGCTAGATCTCCGCAGTCTGGAATCCACTCCTAGAAACAGACAAGAAAGGGAACGTATCTGGTGAAACTGGATCAATGCCTTTGACGCCTCTAGACCAACCATCGAATGTTTTCTCCGATGCACTTTTGCTAAACTTTTAGGGCTGGTGTTGAAGGTATGAAATGACATGTTAGTGGCTTCATTCGACTTTTCAGCTTCCGCGTTGTTGTCATCTTGCTAAATTCTAAAGGTGTGTTCTTTCCTTATTCTTGGCCACAATAAAATATCACCTGCGAAAGGCGTTAGCCTGACTCACCTGTCAGAAGGGACGATGTGTGTGAGAGGTCCTGTTTGTGACATTGGGTGTAGAATTGTGAGCACTCAAGGACAGTCTATAGAATTGAAGCTTGTCCTTACGGCTTTGGCAGGTCTGTCTTTAATGGCTTTTATAGGGCCATCTCATGAGACTATTTGCACAGTAGTCTTCTGAGGTGAGAGGACCTGGGATAACGATCTAACCTGTTTGTTCATGTGGGCCTGTGGCCTCGGCAGGCGAAGCCCTGGTGTACATTCCAATGTGTTCAGTTTAGCATGACCCTGCTGATTCATGATAGGCTAATTGTCAGTGTAATTTCCATGCGTCATTGCTTGTGATGCAACATGGCCAGATCTTCTCAGCCGTTCTCTGGGCCAGTTGGGTCAGTTGTGCAACCAACGTTAATACGGTGTAATTCAGAATTTCACAGTTGCAAAAGCTCTGTGAGAAGGAATCAGTTCCCATCAGCCGTCTGTATTCGTACTGATGCTGGAATCTGAGGATTTCGCTAGGGCCTGGCCCAGAGGAAGCAAGCTACGTTCATCTGATTGGGGGTCCCTCACACAGTTCACTAGAGACACCCCCTGTGTGTATGTCGTGTGTCCTGCTCTGTACTTGGAGCTCATCAAGCTCAGTCCTTACAATAAATAGCCACAGAAGCTACTATTTATATTACTCCCGAGTTTCCTCCATTTCCCAGAAAAGGATTTAAGGAGGCAGCTCCCACTTACCCACTTCCATTCTGGTGTTACATACTTTACCAATACCTGTCAGCCTCCCGTCTCCCCTTGTGGGATAAATGCTGCTGTCCCTACTGAAGGATGAGGACAGGGAGGCACATACCAGGTGTCTTGCCCAGGACATGCAGCCGCCAGGGGCAGAGCTGCCATGGAAGCTGGTCCATCTGACTGAAAGCCACGGTTCTCACCCCTAAACCCGTCTGCTTCTCCGGCAGATACTTTTTGTTTTCGTGTTGCTCAACGGTGTTCCTGGGCTAGTGGAGCTGCCAGTGAAGTCGGTTGATTAGATTTGAATCTTGTTCGTTAACTTGGGGTTGAGTCACTGCCCCCAGCTCTAGTGCTGTGCACGTACCCAGCACGGGAAATGGAACCAAGTGGACATCCTCGTTCGTCCCTGGGGAAACCAAGCCCCAGAGAGGTCACATAACTTGCCTGACGTCACCATCATTGCTGAGCAGTGGCACTTTTGAACGTGAGGGCCATCAGATGCATTTAGCGTCAACCAAATTCATTCTTCTGGTCTTCCCACCTTTGTCGGGGAAAAAAATAAATAAAATTGGACATGCCCTTTATTGCTCACTCAGGATAAAACATGTAATTTTAGTCAAATGAGCAGAAACTTCCTTTGATTTCAAAAAGTGTGGAGAGGAGTCTAAGCTCCGTTCGGGCAGCACCCGGTCCTCGGCACTGCCCCGGAGCCTCGTCGTGAGCGGCGGCCATCCGTCGGGGAGCTGCCGCCCTGGCGCCTGTGGCTTCCTTCCCGCAGGCTGGGAACGGGGCCCCTGGCTCCTTCCTCACCAGTGTCATGCTTAGCAGAGCAGACAAGACAGAGTCACGGCCCTCCCGGAACTTTCATCCAGTAAGAGGGACAAGCCAAAGAAAGTAAATAATGACCAGGGGCCGTGGCTGTTGGAAGGAAACACACCCGGCAGCCTTTCTAGGTTGGGTGGGTGGGGAACCGGGCCTCTGCGGGACAGGGAGAACCGGGATGCACCATCCAGGCAGGAGATTCCCCCGGCAGCCGGAAGAGGTGGGGCCTGTTTGAGCATCTGGACTGAACTGGCCAGAGGGTCTGAGCAAAGGGGAGAGAGCAGTAGGCAATGGAGGTGAAGGGCCAGCGGGGCTGAGTGCGGGTCTCTGTAGCCTGGGTGGGTGGGTGGGTGCACCTCATTCTAAGTGTAGTGGGAATAAGGGTGGAGGGATCTAACCCAGTTCTGCATTTTAATTATGTTTGTTGCTATGAGCTCCTGGTGGCCTGAATTGAGGAGTTGGAGAGGGAGAGGGAGTAGAGTGGTTGGATTTGAGTACGCTAGTATTTCGGAGATTATAGATTGAAGGTGGACTTGGGCAGGTTGTGAGGGGAAAGACTTGGGGGTGACTTGAGCACCCTGAGACGGGAAGACTGGGAAGTAAGGGAGGAGGCTGGGGGAAGAGGCAGGGGCGGCCCGCCAGCGCTTTGTGGTGGGGTGGAGGGTGCCCCAGGGTTACGGAGATCGTCGGAACTCCAGCTCTCCATTGGGTGAGTCGAGGTCCAGAGATAGAAATGTGGGAGTCACAGCACAGAGAGGACGTTTAACTCACAGGGGACAGATGACTTACTAAATGGTGGCATTTCCTTTCACTCGTGACAGCAGTTCAGGCCAGTTCGAGAACTTGCTCTTTCGGGGTGCTGGCTGTAGTGGAACTGCAGAGCCACAGTTATTTTACTGCACGATACCCCCTTGGAATTTATTTAAGCCTTCACAACCAGGAAGGGGAAATGCTATACTTGGCGCCAAAGAACCATTCTCGGAGCTTGTTTTCAGAAAAATCCATATCTGGATGGTGTGACTGAGTCATTAGCAGTGACTGGCTGGCTGTGTTCTAATAGGTCAGGTGTAACTTAAGCCCTGAAGGCCTTTGGGAAAGTCAGTTATTCCAAAGGTGGCTGAGGTAAAGCGGGGAGCTTGCTGCTGTCCCCTGTCAGCATCAAGGGGAGAACGCAGCGTGGAAATTGGAAACCCAGAGGAAGCTTTCTACCAGAGACAGGCCAGTAACTTTGTGAGAATTGTGCTACCAGGAAAACAGCAAGGGAGATGCAGAATCGCGCTCCCCGAACAGGAAGGTGTGTAAGACGCCTGATAGTTTCCTTAGCAGGCCAGGTCCTGTGCCTCACCCTGCGTGAGTCTGATCCAGGAGCTCCGGGTTGGATCTCAGGCGCCTGTGTTTTCACCGAGTGGCTCTGGTGCAGGTGATCCATGGACACACTCTGAGAGATGTCAAGTCTGTAAAGACCTTTTAGTTCTTCTAGGCAGCCCCTCTGTTAGAGGGGGAGACAGGTGTACAGAGGAGGGGACTTGACAGTGAGTCATCGGGTACGTTGGAAAGCCCGTGCAGTTCTGCTAACCCACGTTTCCTCGATTTGCAGTCGACTCTTCACGCTAATGATGGATAAAAAGCAAGTCTCCCTCTTGATTCCCGACTTCTTCCTTCGCTGTATTGTCTCCCCCTAGCCACCCCCACCCCCCAAGCATGCATCACCGTCTGATGTACAGGACTTCACTGTGGTGTTATCTGTTTGCCTTGCCTCACCAAAATGTTAGCTTTACAAGGGCACAAATTTTGGAGTTTTTACGTTATGTTTTTTTCACTGAAGAAAAACCACTTCCTTAGAAGTAGGGTGTGAGTTAGTGTGAAGGGCTGCAGTGGCCTCCCCAGAAATGGTTCAGTGACCTGTCACCATGGGAATGTCCCCCTGTGTATCCCAGGTGCTTTGGACAGTACCTGGCCCATAGTAGATGTTCACTAAATAGTTGATAAATGGAGGGATGGATGAAAAATACTTTGTTGAACTATACATTAATGGGCAGTGTGGGAAAGTGCCAACCTTAGTGTAGAATATTTTAGCCCAAAATAATGTAGACTATTTTGTTTCTGATTTTTGATTCTGGTTTTAGATCAGGGATGACAGGAACAGCTTGTTTATGGGAGATAGAGACTTTTTAATAATATAACATTAACGATACTACTACTAATAGCAGAACAGCTATTAAAAACAACAGTGAAAAAAACAAACAAAATAGTGATAACTGCTGCCATTTATGGAACCCCAAACATCTGCCACATACGTGCTATATGAAGTTCTGCCACATACGTGCTATATGAAGTTCTGCCACATACATGCTATATGAAGTTCTGCCACATATGTGCTATATGAAGTTCTGAGCTAGGACTTAACTCCTCCAGCCCTCAAGGCAGCTCCAGGCCGGAGGAACTGGTATTGTCTGTTTTCCAGAGGAGGAAACTGAGGCCGTGTGAGGCCCAAGGTCACACCACCGTTAGAGGTTGAGGCTCTGTGACCCAAGGGTGAAGCCTTTCACACACACTGTCAGCTTTGGGTGTTTCCTGGAGAAGGAAAGACCAGGCAAGCATCACTTTTTGGGGTGTCCTGGGCCAAGAACACCAACCTCCTAGAAGGTATAAAACTACAGGCTGGAAAGGAAGGGGCATATTTTCAGGCCGACTTCCCAGCATTTCCCCCCATGCAACAGTCTTTCCATTCTCACATTACAGAGAGCCTTTGCTCTTGAACTGTGTGGCTTTTCTCACTTCTCAGACAACCTTCCTGCTGCGGGCCAAGGAAAATTTCTGCAGTGACAGGTCACTAAACCGTTCCTGGGGAGGCCATGGCGGCCCAGCACAGTCACTCACACCCCACCCTGCAAAGGAGGGGTGACAGAAAGAGGCCCCTTCACCCACCTTCCTGCACCACTTCCATGCTGGGGCCTCAGGAAGGGCTGAGGGAGGTGGCAGTACTATAAATCTCCTCTAAGACTGAGTGAGCCTTGTGAGTTCCTGAAACTGGCACCTATGAAAGGCCGTGAGCTCACGGAGCGGATTACCACCTGCTGTGGATAGAGTCCCGTTCACTCCCAACCCGACAGCCAGCGCCGGCCTTGCCTGGACGCGGTGAAGACGGCACATGGGTGGCAGTCCAGCCGCTGGCCCGGCTGCCGCAGACGCGGGTTGAACTCTGAGTGCACCGGGGCTGTCGTGAAGGGAGGGGTTGTCACACACAGTGCCACCTTTATGCACAGGGCACCATGCTGACCACTCGACAGCCCTGACCTCACTCCATTCTAATAATAAACAAGCGGAGGCACGGCTGCCCACCTCTGTAGATGGGGGGGCGGGAGAGACTTGGCGACTTTCCTCAGGGTCACAGCACTTGTGAGCAGCAGGGCCATGTGTCCAGCCCAGGTGGAGCGGCTCCCACGATGCTGCTTGGGAGCGCGGACTCTGGGTTCGAGTCTTGACTGAGAGACAAGTGAGTTAGCCTCTGCCTCCGCGGCCTGTTCGTCTGTACCATGGGGCTAATGACATTCTCAAATCGGAGGGTGGCTGCGAGGGTGCAACGGTCCGTGCAGGTAAAGCCCCCCCGTGACTGGCGCGTAGGAAGCACTGCGTGTGTGTGGTAACGTCATTACTAACGTGCAGGTCCTGTTTTCCCCTGGGAGTGATGGAAACTCAGAAGTTTCGCGGTTTCTCCAGCTCCCACAACCCCCTGGGAAGTGTGGAGGGGGCCCGGCACAGGATCACCCCCAGTCAACGTTTGTGGTGATTGTACCAAGACACGGGGAGCGTGGGGAGGTGGGGCGGGCCTCTGACCCTTAGCCAGCGTCCAGCCTCCTCGGCGCGGTAGCCAGCAGGCGGCCCTTGTCCCGGGCAGGGCGAGAGCTGGGAGGCAGGTGTCAGTATCAAGCCACTGTTACTTTAATGCCTAACGGTGAACTTGAAAGGTGGAGGAGACGACAGTGTGAGTCATTAAGGTCCTGGTCAAGGCACACAGTCAATCAAAGAGCACTTCGCACTCTCACAGATAAACTGTCTCAGGAAGGCTTGGTTCTGTGCTGCCACTTGAATGGACTGTTACTTCCTGGGCACTGCCACCTCCTACCTGCTGCAACCATGTGTCCTCTCTGCCTCCCCTGGTGCCGGTAGAAACTGGCTGCTCCTCCCTGGCCACTGCTGTGGCCTCTGTTGTGACTACTTTCCACTTCTCTTCTAGCTTAAGAGTTGGACCGTGGAGGACCTGCGGAAGAGGCTCGTGGCCCTGGACCCCATGATGGAGCAGGAGATTGAAGAGATCCGGCAGAAGTACCAGTCCAAGCGGCAGCCCATCCTGGATGCCATTGAGGCGAAGAAGCGGCGGCAGCAGAACTTCTGAGCGAGGCCCGGCCAGGAGGGCCCCGCTCCCACATGCCTTCGGTGACTGTCCCACTCAAGCTCATCAGCCACCACTTCTGCGCCCTGGTTTCTCCGCAGCACCTTTGCGAACTCAGGAATGTGCGCCAGAGGGAAGGGCTGCCTTATCGGGCCGCGAGCAAGCACCTCGCGTGTGGGTCTCGATGGGACGGGTGTATTCTCTCAAGGGACTTGTGCTGGCGCTTTTAAACTCAGAGTTTTAGCCCCAGAAACAGAGACTCCTAGTCGAGCGATAGCTGGGAAGGTTTTACATGGTCTCTTTTTCTTCTCCCAATAGCTTTCAATTGTTCTTTCTGGAAGACTTTTTAAAAAGCTATAAATATGCATATATATATATAAATTATAGGTAGATTCCCCACTCTGTGTGGTGGCATCTGTGTACAGGTACAGTTTTAAACAGTTTGCCTCTTCTCTGTAAGATTACGGTACTGTGGGACACGAGGGCAGGGGACACCGGGGCTGCTGGGTCACCGCCCCCGGGAGCCAGCCTCACCCCCTGGCAGGGCTGCATTGAAAAGTTAGGTTCGGGCCAGTGTTCGCCACGGTTTCGGAGGCCACAGATGACCCGCACAAGGCCTGGCCTCCGAAACCGTAGGTGACACCCAGGGGAAAGCCTTGGGGTCTGCGTTTACTCTCTGAGTCCCAGGAGAAGCCTGGTGCCCCCGCTGCAAACCTGCCTTTGCGGTTACAGCGCCTTTCATCCACCTTCACTCTCCCAACTGCCCAAAGTCACAGCACAGACACTGCCCAGTGCCTTAGAGGAGACAGGACCCCGTGAGGGGACAGGCCTACCAGGAACTCTCAGCAGACATGGGGCTGTGTTCAGTCCACAAAAGGGAGATGGGTTTCCAAGGTCTCATTGTTCATGCGAAGATCACACATTCCTTACAAGGGTGGAGGGCATTGATTTTGTGATCTGCATTCAGATTTGTGACTTTCTTTTTTCTCTGCTAAGGGGCCTGCAAAGGATAGTGAATATCAGACTAAGATTTGTTCTTCCAGAGCCCAGCCTAGACACATGAAATGCCACAGCTGGAAAGGACCCTAGACGTCACCTGCTCCCACTGAGGCTGGGAGAGGGCAAGTGACATGGCTGGAGTCACAGAGCAAGTTAAAGTAGGAGCTGGGCTCCTCACTCCCAGTTCCCTGACCAGGCAGCCCGTTCCCCGAGGGAAGAAACTGTCAGTTTGGTTAAGTTGTTCAGAGGGACCTGCTAACGGGTCTTGCTCTGTCACTGCAGAGGGTGAAGCTACGAAGAGATTACCAGGGGAGCCACCATTCCACGGCCTCTGCACCATCTGCCAGGCCTCACACAGGCAGATGTAGGACCAGAAGCAGAGCAAAGAGCTTGCAAAAGAGCACTGAGCCCTTCTGCAGCATTGGCTCGGGCCACCTGTCATTTAGTCACACAGCCAGGAGGAGACTGTTGGGAAAGACAAATGTGTTTTTATTTTCAAATACCTCCCCTTTCAGAGAGGGGGCTATGCCTGCCTTGCACCTAAGAAGACTGCAATTCAACTCCATAATTGCTTCTGCTTCCCCATCCTGGGAATCAATGGAACGGCAGGGAATGTTCCTCTTCTGTGGCCAGATTCTATGCAATTAAAGCGAGTTTTTAAAAATGCAAGAGGCAGTTGTTGGTCCGCAGGGCTTGGCCAGTGAAGCAGCCACGTGGCAGGTGCAGGGAGCAGAGGACAGCTGGGGGTTCCCGCCGGAAGGATGAATGGCAGCTAGCATTCGCTGGCCACTTAACGTTTGCCAGGCGCAGAGCCCGGGCCACGCCTGCGGTCAGCGCCAAACTTCACGGTAACTCTGCGAGTTAAGTGCTTCAGCTCCATTTCTTAGATGAAGAAACAGGTTCGGAGAGAGAAAAATGTGCTTCCCCAAGCAGCACAGCTAATAGGTAATAGAACGAGGATTCATGGCATCACCACATGGGCCCTGTATTTACAGGGGAAAGTCTTTTTAAAATGAAGTGACCACCTTCTTTCGCAAGACTAAATAACTCTTGAACGGGCGTTTTTAAGTTGGGAAACAGCTGCATTAGCAGTCAAGTCTACCAGCCAAGTGAGTTTTAAAACCCAGATCATGGAGAAGGCTCTCTCCCGTACCATCTGCTGGGCTAATGAACCGCCCTGCCTCAGTCTCCTGCTTTTTAAAAAAAGAACTTCATACTTGGCCAGACAGGAGGGTGTTATCTCCTGGCCTAAGCTCAATTAAAAGAAGGTTCCATTTTTCCCCATAAACATTCCTGAATCTTGACCTGGAGTTTATTTGGTTTCAAACATGTGTGCACCCGACCTACTAATGCAGTACAGTGCATTGCTCTTCCCCCAGTCTTGCTGGATGGATGGGTCCTTTGCCGGAACTCAATTTCTTTGGGATAAGAAAGTTCCTGGCAAGGTGTCTCTGTTTTCTAGCGACAGGAAGGCAGAGGAGTGAATCCTAGCCGTTTGCTTTCATTAAGCGCCGCGTGTCGGTCACGGGACCCCTTTGCTTGTCCTCTCCTTCTAGGAAACAGTGACCCACACCTAACTCTGTCTTTAAAAAATCTCACATTCTCTAAGTGTATCTTAATTGCTTCCTCATCAGTAATTTCAAAGCAGACTTCTGTTTTTCTTTTCCATTGACCCTTCTAACCATTGGTTTGATGGATGAATGTTCAGCCAGGTAGGTAGATAGATAGACAGACCCAGTCCTCTGAAGCAACTTAAGAAACAGCCTTAACTTCTTGAGACAATGAGGCCTGTCCAGCAAGTATCAGATGTGCGAACTTTTCATTGTATTGACAATGACGCGATACTTTCAGGACAGACCTCGTAGTCATTCCAATCCAGGTAACCTCTAGTTGGCACCTAGCATTTAAAACTCAATAGCTCTTACCAATATCAGGAATGAGAGAAGCCCTTACAGATTCTACGGTTATTAAAAGGCTAATAGTGGG
The DNA here is from genome assembly GCA_004026585.1 of Noctilio leporinus. Taxonomy (NCBI): domain Eukaryota; kingdom Metazoa; phylum Chordata; class Mammalia; order Chiroptera; family Noctilionidae; genus Noctilio; species Noctilio leporinus. The sequence continues at coordinate 577,398 of PVIW01000113.1, forward strand.
AACAACTTTATGCTAATAAATTCAACAACTTAAATGAAATAGATTAATTGAAAGAAAATACTAAATTCAAGAAGAAATAGATAATCTGAATAGTCACTTTTCTATTAAAATATAACAGCTGGAAAACCCTGGCTGGTAGTACAGTGGATAAGGCACCGGCCTACCAACCCCAAGGTCGCTGGTTCGATTCCCAGCCAGGGCACATAACCAGGTTGCAAGCCAGGTCTCCAGCCAGAGCCGTGGCTGGAAGCAAGTGAAAGGCAACCATACACTGATGTTTTTCTCCCGCTCTACCTCCCTCCCTTCCCCTCTCTCTGGAAATAATAAATCTTAAAAAAACAAATAACAGCTGGGAGATACAGGTATTATTGTCCTCTTTTTCAAAGAAGGAAGCTGAGGCTCAGAGTATCGATCCATTGCTCAAGGTCACGTAGCTAGGCTATGGCAGAGCCAGGATTTAAATTCAGTTCTGATTCTTACTCCAGTGCCCTTTCTAGTGTACCATGTTGCCTCTAAAGATTGCAGCTCCTTATTTACTGGAAAATTGTCCTGCCCAACCCACAGCCTCGCACCCCAGCCTTTCTTAAGCACCATGTCTGTGTTTTCATCAGGATTATATTCATCGTCTTTGGAATCCATGTTTTTGTTTGTGCTTGGGGAAAAATCTCTCTTCCACCAGCTTGCACTCAGACCAACTTGGAAACAAAAATGCTGTTGCAGATGTACAACTTAAAAATGTGAATTTTGTAGCTTTAACTTTTTGTAACAAAAACTAACACTGGCTTAAGTGCTGACTTGAAATGCTGTTTTATAAGGTTTGGATGTAAATAATTGTCAAAGCCAGCAGTTTGTATATGTATGAGACATAGCTTCCTTTATTGCCTTTGTTGTTTTATTTGAGAGGCTTCCTATGTGCTTTTGTGTTGGAATTGTTCTCCTTCCTTCCTGTACGTTGCCAGCTTTGTTTTAAATAAACTGTCCTTCGGACCACAGGCTATTCTTTCTAAAAATGAGATCCTCCCTCAATCGTCGTGATGTGAACCTTCATGACAATGACTTTGTGATGTGTTTATTCTAGAATCCAAAGCCAGGGGAGAGGTAGTAGGGATAGGAAGGAAACTTTTGTTGGGCACCTACTATGTGCCAGATATTGAGCTAGTCAGGGATATAAAGAGGGACCAGATGCAGTTCTTGCAGACCAGCTGGGGAGTCGGCCAAACACAAGAACAACATTGGACATACCAACCAAGGGCTAGCCCGTGGACATGTGAGAAGAAGTGATAGCTCTGCTGGGCTGTCCGATCTGAGGAGCATTTCTGGAGCTGGTAAACACATCCTGAACTTACAAAATGAGGACGAGGCCAGGTGGAGAAAGGTTGGGGAGTGACTGAGAGAAGGCATCCCAGGCAGAGAGACCAGCCTATGCAGAGAGTCTGGTGTGAGAAAAATTTATAAACACCTGATGTTAACCCAAACCTCTCATCTAACCACAAAGTAAACCCTCACATTGTCCGTGGGTTCTGTGACTTAAAGTGAAATGACATATAACTATACCAATTTCCTGTAGGCCAGTCGGTGTAAACTTCAGTTCCTATGGCATCTCATCAACATGACAAAGCCACGGTGACAGAGAGGATACCTGAGGACTTGCTGTACTCAGTCTTCGGGGAGTTTCTAGTTTGATACGTGAAATGGGGGCAGTTGTTGCCTCGGGAGGTCTCATGACAGAGCCTTGAAGAGGCGCTTCGTGGGCTCTACCTGAGTCCCCGTGTGTCCCTCGTTCCTGTCTTCCTCAGCGCCTGGTTGTTTCCTTCTGCTCTGATCCTAGCCAGTAGCTATCCAGTGCAGTTACTCTGTGCTTAAGTTCCCCAGAGTTGGATTCTGTCGTTTGCAACTCAAGGCTCCTGATACAGAAATTGGAATAGGCGACATGCCTACCAGAAAAGGTGGGTATTAAAACCGACAGTGAGATTGCCGCTCGGGTCCGGGCCTAGGACACCCGCAGACCGTGGGACCCAGACATCAAGGGCTACCTCCTGTGTTATTTGATATCGGACCACCAAGGAGGTGGGTCTCCGAGGGGATAACTTTTGTCGCAGCCCAAGTTGAAGGAGGCGAGACATGCCCAGGATGTGGGCTAGAATGTTTTATTTCTAACTGTACAGAATAAGGTCCAGGGAAATTCAGCCAAGCAAGCCCACGATGATGTGGGCACAGGATGCAGTGGAGAGCATTCCCATGTCTGTGGAGAAAGAAGCCCATGGCCCAGCAGTAGGGCTGAGATCTCCAAGCCAAAGCTGGCGATTGGTTATGCTGTTGGCCGAGTTCACAGCCCTGCTGTGCTTTAATGAAGTCGGGCGTTGACAGCAGGAGTGGGATGATGACAGGTGGAATGGCCTTGTGAGAGGACGTGGGAGAAGTCCAAGGCACCCTAGAACACGGGGCGGAGGCAGCCTCCACCCTTCCTTACTGGGGAAAGCTCCCAGGTGCCTGCGAACCCCACCCCTCCGGGCTCCTAGCAGGAAGGCGGGGATCAGTGTTGGCTTCGAGGGTGAAACTAGACTCTTGAGTAGGAAAGAATCTTGGAGACCTACGGAGCTGCAGAAACTTGTGAACTGATACCATCAGAAATGTGGGGAATATTCACGAGAATGGATTTTTGTGGTGGTTGAAGAAGGCAGGGTGGGGGAATGCGATGTTGGACCAAGCTGATCTGACAGGCGTGCCGGCGCCAGGGACTCTGTATTGTCCGTGCCCGTGTCAGGAGCTGGCCGGGTTCTAACACCCGATGGGTTGGCCAGTGCAAACTTGGACCAAAGGCTGGACACATGAAAGGCTGGGGAATTTAAAGGCCCCAAGTCATTTGGCATCACAGAGGAAAGGATCCAAAGATTTCTGAGAACAGGGATGCTGGCCTGGATCTGTTTGGGGCCTCCTTCCCCCAAGTACCTCCAACCGTGGCCCTCAGTGAACTCACAACACCTGACCTTTGCTGTCAGGGATGTCTAGGTCAGACGTACTGGGTGGAGGGGCCCCCTGATATCCGAGGAGAAGAGAAAGACAGTCGTGTGGGAGGCCCGGTGTTGGCATCTAACCCTCGAATATTAAGCGGGAATGGTCCTTGCAGTATTCTGTAGGCTCTGTATGAGGCAAGGCCTCAGGCTACAGGACCCTACAAAAGCTTAATTGGAGGTGACCACTCAAGTCTTACTCGATTTGCATAACTAACAAAACGAAACAAACCAAAAAAAAAGTCCCAACTTAAGCCATTCCTTGTGTGCGTGAGTACTACTGCAGGTCCACCAATCATGTGAAAGATAACGTTTTGGCCTTTGCCCAGGTCACTGGAGGTCTAGTGGGATCCTAAAATTGTCCTCTATCTCCAGTTTCTGAGTGACAGTTTGAAAAGACCCCCACCGGACTCCCTGACCCATGGAGGCCATTATAATGTGAAAGGCCAACAGAATCCACTTGAGCAGTCGTTCCAGAATGGAAAAGGCAACAGTGGTACCATGTTGCAGGGGCGGGCGTGGGGCTGCAGAGATCTGGTGGCCACTCCTATCCAAATGCCATTAGCTTCCCCTATTTGGCAGGTGCCAGATCATATAGGTCTTGACGTTATTTTCATCAAGTGCCATTTCCAATTGTAGCTGCTTTATTAGATATGTGCTTCTTATTCCAGCCCTGGAGCTAGCAGGCTTTCATTCTCTAGTCCAAGAAGCAGGGGAGCATTTTGCTGGCAAGGACAGTGGTTTTCCTTCACTGTTCACCCGGGGCTACCTCAGTTCTCTCCCAGCTCTGTATCAGAAAGACTTCAATTCCGACTCCACTACAAGACATCAGACTGAACCACCACGTGGACTAAATCACATAAACAGGGCTGAGAGAGCCAAGATCATTTCCTTATGTTGGAAACATGTATATAAAACTGTGTGTAAAGCTAGAAGGTGTGCTGGGCAGCCCGAGAATTGGAATGCAGTGAAAATCTGCTCTCTTTGCCTGTTAGCATCTCTCCCCTTTGTTTTGGTGATGGCACATGGCCTTTTCTTTGGGTACCTATCTTTCTTCCATCCCAAATGATCTGTTGTAGATGCTAATTCAGGGACCCTGTCCCCCACCCCCACCAAGGGAGAGATTATCATGTAAAATGGGCAAACCAACTTTCTCCTGGGATTGGGCGCATGAGCAGAATGATCCAGGGAAGGAAGGTGATTGGAGCATCCTAAACCGAAGGTTCATGGGTCCTGCACCATGATCCCTAGAGCTCTCCTTGTTCTCATATTTTCTGAGGCCTGGACAGTCAGCTTTTCCTGTGATTGAGTGAATTTCAATACTCTTCTGTAGTGGGCTGAACAGTGGTCCCCAAGATATGTCCTCAGCCTAATCTCCACTACCTTCTTTGGGAAAAGGGTCTTTTGGCAGTTATGATAAGTTAAGGATCTCGAGGTGAGATCATCTTGGTTTATCTAATGGCCTTACATACTATCACAGGTGTCATGAGAGAGGGGGGCATTCGGAGATCTGACACACAGAGGATGAGCTGCTGTGATGACAGGCCACATTTAGAGTGATGCAGCCACAAGCCAAGCAACACCTGACAGCCCCCAGAATCTAGAAGAAGCAAGGGAGAATTCTCCCCTGGAGTCTCCGGAGAGAGCATGGCCCTGCTGACACCTTGATTTTGGGTTTCTGGCCTCCCAAACAGTGAGAGAATAATGCTGTTGTTTTAAGTTGTCCAATTGGTGGCAATTTGTTACGGCAGCCACAGGAAATTGCCACACCTTCCAATAAGTCCATTGTTTTTAAGGTTGCTTGTAGCCAAAGAACCCTAGTTGTAAGCATTGTTCATCATCTCCATGACTGAGGCTCACGATTACCCCTTTCTGGCCAAATTAGTTCCAGCTGGATTCCTGTCACTTGCAACCTGGGCCAAATCTACGATGGCAGAGAATGGGGCTTCTGAGTCACTCCACCCTCCCCGGTCACGCAGAGCACATGCCAGGCAGCCAGCTCCACGCAGACAGAAACAGGTCCCTGGGCCCAACCTGTTTATTTGCATCATGGTTTTCATTGATACAGGGGAATGAGAGTGAGTTGCTGCTTGCCCGGCAGGAGCACCACACATGAGCTCATGATCGACGCAGGCTGGACGCTGAGCTTCCCCGACACCGGTTTTAGGGACACGTCTGTGGGGCCGGACAGTCCGGAAGCTAACTGGCTTCTTGGTCTGTTCAGCAAGCCCGTAAGCATGGTGCACACAGCCTCCCGATCTCGGTCCCTGGCCTGGGCAGAGCTGAACTTAGACGTCAGCAGGTGAGCGTGCGGGAGGGCCAGTGCCTGTGTGCGGTCAGCTCCCGAGGGCCCCTTGGCTGAGCTCCAGTCTCTGCTCCGGTCTGGAGACTGGCGTCCGTCCGTATCTGGAGGGTCTACATGCCAGGCCCTGTGGATGGCCGGAGGAGGCCTTCACACATGCCCTTCTCGCTGCTTGGAATACACTGCTTTCCTGGAGCCCCCACTGGCCAATCATTATTTACTCGTAGGATGGCAGATAGAACCATCCCTTGCTCGGAAGAGTCTTCTCTGAACTTCTAGGTCAAGGCCCCTGCGATATTAGGCACCCTTCCAGGTCTTGTATTTAGTAGAGCTTATTATTGCCTATTTATGTGATCGGCGGATTCAAACCTGTCTCCCCACTCGTCTGTCAGCTTCAGGAGACGGATGTATATTTTGCTTGGCATTCCACCTTTTGAATCTGGTAAGATGGAATATATCACAGGCCAGGTGGGTAAAGGAAATCTAAAGGGCGGGGTGGCTAACACAGGAGTGACTGTGGTCAGGGGCAGGGCATACAACGGGGAACCAGAAAGTGCATGCCCCCCCCCGAAGGCATTCACATTTTCAAAACATACTAAAAATACTGTTCAGCTAAATAAAACCTGTCTGTGGGCCAGATGTGAAACCCCAGCTCATGCCTTTTCCAGTGGCTATTTGTTGACGGAGTGAAGCCTCTACAAGGAAATCATTGTAAAATCCTCAAAAAGCCAGGAGGAAGAGGGAAGCAGAACTGAAAGGACCTCCCTTTCAGTCTTGTCTACACCCCCTTTCAGGCAAGCCCCCCTCCCTCTGGCTTTTGTCTCCCCCCTTTTCCCCAGTGCTCAGCACGCGGGAGCTGTGTGAATTGGCTGACCCACTCCTCATTTCCTCAGTACCTACTCTGCACCAAGTCTGGGTTCCACCAAACAATGTCCTCCGTCTGGAAGCTCAGTGTGGAGGGGCAGACAGAGCCACAGTCAGCCGATGACAGTGTGTTCCAGCAACAGTGTGTGAAAGGGCCACAGGAACCCTTGCCTCCCAGCATTTGCTAGCAAGGAAAGAGAGAATCCAGTAGCTGAGTATATAAGATATGCCCCCTCCAGCCCCTCAACCAGCAAGGATGAGGGCTGGAGCCTGCCAGAAGGGCCAGGAGCATCAGCATTTGCCTGCATAGGAGCATCAGCATTTGCCTGCATGGTAACTCAAGGTATGGCTGGAGGTCTGCAGGGCAGGCAGACAGGAACTGCCGCCGGTGGGGAGGGGGTCCATGCGTGGCAGCTCCTTGTCACCATTTCTGAGCCAAGCTGGCTTGAAATCAGTGCCTCCTCTGTTGCATTGGGCTTTCATCTCCCTCTGGGCCCGGACTGTGACCCTGTGACAGCTGACGTTCAGGGCTCCTACAGGTGAATCCTGCCTGGTCCCTTCCCTTGCTCTGACAGAGGGATCAACTCTGGGATCCATGAACCTACGAAAACTCCATGCAAACTGTGTGAGGGCAGAAGACAGAGGTGGAAAAAACATTGTTTCAGCAGACCAACAAGCACGGATCCCAAACTTGACTCTACTGCTTCTACTTGTGTAACATTTCGGCAAGTCACTGTACCTCCCTGAGCCTCGGTTTCCTCATCTGTGAAATGGGGATAATTCTCATCCTCCAACACAGGACCAAAGGTGACCTGGCTAACAGCCGGTGTTCAGGAACTGTTAGCACACTTCCGACCTTCTCCCACTGGCTCCGGCTGCTTCTGGGCTGGCTTGGAGGTTTGTTTATAAAGTCTCTGGGTCGCTCTCCAGGATCACAGAATCTAGAGTAACACTATCCTGCCCTGAGCCTTTCTTTGGAGGAAGGGATCCAGCTTCTGGGTGTCACCTCAGGCCAGGACGAGTGATCCTGAGCAGTCACGCTACCACGAAGAACTTCAGCATCTCTGCTCTGTCCTAGCTGGCTGCAGAGGGTGGGAAAGGGGACATGGAGCCTTGGCTTTAATAAATCTGAGAGTTTGGAGGCTCACTCAGGGCCTGCGCTTCCAAGCCTGTAGACCTTCCCTCCTGGGAGGTCCCGCGGGATGTCTCCAGGGACCCTTCTGACACCCCGTCAATGCTGCTCAGCAAGTCTTCAAACTCCTGGTGGCCGCTATTGCGCACGGCAGCTTCCAGGGCCTTCTGGCGCCGGTAGAAGTGAGAGAACTTATTGAAGATGATGGTGATGGGCAGTGCGACCACCAGGATGCCCCCCAGGATGCAGCCTGAGGCTGCCAGCTTGCCAGCCACCGTCACCGGCACCACGTCCCCATAGCCCACGGTGGTCATGCTCACTGTGCCCCACCACCAGCAGGCAGGGATTGTGTCAAAGCCTGAGTCCTCCTCCTTCTCAGCCGTGTAGGCCACGCCGGAGAACACCGACACCCCCACGCCCAGGTACAGCAGCAGGATGCCCACCTCGCGGTAGCTGTGCTGGAAGAGAATGGAGGAACTGAGTCAGGCTTGGCATAGGGCATATGGGGAAACTGAGCCCAAAGAGTAGAAGGGACAGGTCTGAAGTCACAGGGCAAAGCAGAGCTGGTGCCAGGACCCAGCTCCCCTGACTCCATACTAAGGTCTCCCAACTGTATAAGTAGCCGAACTCCCTAGGACTGAGCAGAGGCCCGATTCCTGTGGTCCAAGGTACTGCTAAACCACATTTGTTTCTTTGAACGTGGGCAGCCAGCGGCACCAGCCAGTTAATGAAAAGCTTGTGACACTTGCAGAATCAAGACAGCCCTAGTTTATATTCCACAACGCAGAGTTGGGTTCGTGTGCTTTTAACTGGTAGATCACATTTCTGATGAGTACTAAAATATTTTCTGCCCTGGCTGGTGTGGCTCAGTGGATTGAATGCCAACCTGCAAACTGAAGAGTCTCTGGTTCGATTCCTAGTCTGAGCACATGCCTGGGTTGTGGGCCAGGTCCCCAGTCAGGGGCGTGCAAGAGGCAACCACACATGGATGTTTCTCTCCCTCTCTTTCTCCCTCCCTTCCCCTCTCTCTAAAAGTAAATAAATAAAATATTTAAAAAAAATTATATATATATTTTTTTTCTGCCACCCAAGAAAGCTGAGAAGATAGATACATTCCCCAGACCACTCACTTCACTCCCCGAATATATTTGCCTATGGGTGTGTATTTTTACTCTGCCCCTAAGACCAGGCCTAGGGCACTAGTTCTCAAACAGGACAATTCTGTCCCTTCCTCCCACAAGGGGATAGTTGACAATATCTGGAGACATTTTGATTGTCACAACTGGGACAGGTGTGCGACCAGCATGTAGTGGGTAGAGGCCAAGGATGCTACTAAACATCCTACAATGCCCAGGATCATCCCCACAACAAAACACGACCTAGCCCCAGATGTTAATAGAGGTTGAGAACTAGTCTGGAGCAGGGTCTCCCAAACGGTGACATGCAGAGGAATCGTGTAGAGACCTTGTGTAAAAGGTGGAACTCACTTGAGGAGGTCTGGCCTAGGGCCAGGGATTCTGCAATTCTAGCAAGCTTCCAGCTAAAGAGAAAGGTGCCAGCCGTCAGGGCCTCACTTTGAGTAGCAAGGCTCTCTGTCACCTGTGTCCTGGACCCTGGAAGCCTCCATCAATATTCTTTGCACTCCTCACAGGAAGAGCTGGCTCCCTACATGGTGGAGGCAAGGCCGAATGCTGGGACAGAGGGAGGGGTCCTCCCTGGAGTGGTGCTGAGTTCAGGGTGTTTGGCTAATGGAATCCTCTGTACCTGGGCACCCTGCCTGCACCCAGCACCTTGCCATGTGAAAAGCTTTACACACCTTAGAGGTGGAAGAACTCTGTCAGCATCTCCTAGGGACCCTTAGCACAGCTACACCTCTTGGAGCTTCTGTTTCCACATCTGCAAAGTAGTGACAATAATACTTGTCCCTGCCTAAGCCCCACTTCCCTTGGGATAAAGTCCCAAATCGTGGGCCAAGAATACCCTGTCTCACTCACCTCTTCAACCTCAACCACTGGCATCCCCTCCGTCATTCCCCTCCCATCATTCATCCTGTTCTCTCTTCGGGCCCTTGTCCAAGTTGTCCACATGGCCTCCCTCCCCAAACCAGGCTAATCTCCCTCACTTAAGGGTAAGCTTCCCAGGGCGTGATCGCCCTCAGCGCAGGGCCTGGCTCAAGGAGGGAGCTCAGTAGATTGCAACCAGGCTTTAAAAAGCCAACCTCGGGTTCTTCATCTATGGAAAGGGAATAAATAATAGCATCTGCCTGAGGAAGCTATCCTGAGGATGAGATCGATAATGGATGTGGAAATGGCACAGAGTTAGCCCTCGGTAAGTATTAGCTCCGTGGCTATTACTAGGCCTGGTCTATTGCGTGTGACCTATGATATCTGTGGCCTCTGACAACGTCAGAAGAAAGGCTTAGTGGAGAGGCCAGGTAGCATTCTGCTTTGCATTTTGCTGTGCTATGTGTTATTTGGTATTTGACAGATACATTGAAAGGTGACCTTTGTCTTTTTAATTTTTATTTTTGAAAAGGAAGACGAGCAAAGTTATGCCTCAGCTATCCCTGCCTCAGAGATAAGGGGAAGCTCTTCCTTAGAGGGATGTTAGGAAGGTCAGACTGGACATGAAAGGTACACCTGTTATCTAGGCCTGTGTCTGGTACAAAGGATGTTGTTTCAGTTTCAATGTGCGCCTGGACGAGGCAGGCTTGTAAGTTCACCTGCTGGTCTGCCCCTCTGGTTACACCTGCCTCCCCCTTGATCCCAACCCGACCTCAAAGGCCCTACCTTGAGCGTGGCGCCCAGAGAGCGCAGCCCGGTGGAGTGGCGCGCCAACTTGAGCACGCGGAAGATGCGCATGAGGCGGAACACCTGCACCACCTTGCCCAGGTTGCCGATGCCCTCGCCGCCCGCACCTCGCTGGTCGCCGAGCGCCGCACCAGCCACCAGCGTGAGATAGAAAGGCAGCACGGACACAATGTCGATGAGGTTGAGTGGGTGGCAGAAGAAGTTTCGCGTGCTGGGCGCCAGCAGGAGGCGCGACGACACCTCAAAGCTGAACCAGGCGATGCAGAAGTACTCCAGGTGCCGCAGCACGGGGTCATCGCGCACGTCTTCTGGGTTGCGGCCCGCGGCCACCGCTGCCAGGGCGGCTGCCGCTTCCCGGGCCTGGTACTCCGGCAAGCTGTGAATGCACATGGCGGCGATGGAGGCCAGCACCACGCCGATAGAGACGCAGCTGAAGAGCTTGCTGGGCAGCGAGTAGCCGGGATTCTCCATGGTGAGCCACAGGCGGCGGCGCAGGCGGCCGCAACGCGCGGTGCCGTAGCGCGCCAGCTCGCGCTGCACGTCGGAGATCTCGCCCGGGGATGGGTCCACGCTGCTCGGGGAGTCGCTGTCCTCGTCCCAGGAGCGCGGCCGCGCCACGCGCCGCTCCTGGTAACGCGCGCGGCAGCACGTGGCCAGCGCGCTCTCCCCCAGGCCCCAGTAGTCGGCCTCTTGGCCGAAGGCGAAGACGCACAGCTCGTCGAGCACGTGCAGGTGGCCGGTGCGGTAGAAGTGCAGCAGCCCCAGGAAGAAGCCCGGGTGTCTGTCGAAGTAGAACTCGCGCGCCGCGGCATCGTAGTCATCGCACAGGCGCCGCGCCTGCTCCTCCGACGCCGCCGCCTGCAGGCGGCCCAACCGCGTGCCGGGGAAGCGCGCCAGGGCGCGGGCGCTCAGAAGCCGCCGCACGCCGCCCACGTTCACGCGCAGAGCCTCGTCGCTTCTCCGCCAGGGGACCCTGGCGCCGCGCCCTGGGGACTCGCTCACCATGGTTGCCGCGAGCTGGGCCTAAGGCCTAAGGACAAGGGAGGAACCCGTTGAGGGGGATTCCAGGGAAGATCTTCAAATCCCCTGGCCCTTTCACCAGCCACGAGTGTTGAATGCTCTGCCTGGTACGTAGTGTGGTACTGTGCAGGCACACAGTAGGTGTCAAGGGCCCTTGGCCTGAGGAGTTGGGTTTGGATTAGGCTAGGGCGCACTTCCAGACTGCTGTCTGGTCAAATCACTGAGCCTTCCTGCTCTCCTTCTATTGGCATAAAACGCCAAGCCCTAGAGCACTACCATGAGGATTGTGAGAGCGGTTGACATGGCAGGATATCCTGGCACCCGGGGCAGGGGACACTCATATAGGGCATCTCCCTTTCCCAGGTGAAATTGGATTTTTGAACCCTAGAGGTCTACTATGGGATCTTGGACACACCAGCACTCTGAACCCCAGTTTCCTCCTTAGCGAAATGGGGATATTGAATGCGTACTATCTAGGACTATGTTGTTCTCAAAGCGTGTTCTCCAGACTAGCAGCATCAGCATCACCTGGAAATTTGTCAAAATGCAAACTCTTAGCCTGCTCTAGACGTGCTGAGTCAGAATCTCTAGGGATGGGAACCAGCAAGCAGTCTGTGTATTAAGCACAGAGGGTGATTCTGACACACAGTCCATTTTGACAGCCATTGGCTTAGCCTGTTTAAAGCGTCTATCAGTGAACGCTGGCTTTCTTGGGTGACCCGAGGCGAGCCATGTCACCTCTCAGAGCTTCTGTCAATTGGAGATAAAAATATCCTTCTCCAACTGTGGTTAAAAAGGTTAGGTGAACTAATAATGTATTCATCGGGCCCGGCACCCAGAAGAGATTTAGTAAATTATCCACCTGTTTCACTGTCTCCTGGGATCAAGCAAACCTTTGTTTATGTCCACTGGAGACCCACGTGATGCCTTGAGGAAGATGCTTTGCTCCATGGCTGTTTCTTACACAATGCAGACAATAGCGCCTGCCCCCAAGGACAGCTGGAGGACTGAAGTAGTTGACGGCAGTGCTCAGCCTTTGGGGACACTAAGATGTTAGACTGGCCACTGCCCACTGTCTCTAAGCTCTGCTGGAGTTGAGGACCGTTGTCTCACCTCCTGACCTCAGTTACATCATCTGCACTGTGGGTTCAGTAATGCCTGCTTCCTGGGGTGGACAGGGATTGAGTCTGCGTCAAGCAGCTGGCCCAGTGCCTGGCAAGGAGTGGTGTCCTTCACTTACCCTGGGCTTGGCGTTAAGCAAGTTGGAGTTTTGTCCTTAGTTCTGTTACTTGTGTGACCGAAGGCCAGCCTCCCCCTGCTCTGGGCTTTATTTAGCTCTCTTACCTATAGAATGAGGATGACAGCACTTCAGTTGAAGGATTATTTATTGTGAGTATATGTGCAGAACCCCTGGGACACAGAAGGGGCTCAATAAATGTTAATCCCTTACATGTCTTTTCGGTCAGACCTGGCTCCCAATGCTGAGTCTGCCTCTTACTGTTGACCTTGAGCAGACCCTTCCCGGAGCTTCAGTTTCCCCATCGGTAAAGTAGGGAACGCTACCCTTTCCATGAGAGCTGTGAGGATTACGCCAGGCACCATGTTTATCAGCAGCACAGTCCCTGGCACATAAGTTGGGCACAAAAAATAGGTGTGTGCTGCAGTTGCGCCCACCCCTGGACTTGGTGTCAGAAAATGGAGTCTCCAGTCCAGTGTCATCACTCATGAGCCACCCCCCACTATGGCAAATACCTTTCTCACCATCCTGCTCTATGAAATAGGACACTTCATGCAACAAACCTTCCCCGACAAGAACCTGAACGCCAGTAAGAAAGATTAAGTGATGTGCTCAACATTACCCAGCTAGTCCATGGCACAGGTAAGGCGGGAAGCTGGGTTTTGTCACTCTCAAGAGTCTTTCCACGCTTGTTTCGATCACCTACTGCGTGCTGGTCACTTTTCTGGGCTTCGTGCACTCTTCACTGGTTTGAATCTGTACCCCAACCCCGCCAAGGGAAGTTTTCTAATCCCATTTGACAGATGAACAAGCAGGACGGGCCCAAAGTGCAGCCATCCCACATTGCTCCCTCCTCGGGAGGGCAGGAGCTCCCTGAAGCAGGTAGCGCCAGCTTCAGACTCCCCCAGCCCCCGCCCCTTCTTCTCCCAACCACACCCCTCCAGGAGGGAGGCCCCCTACCTGTGGCCTAGCTCGTCTGTCCTCGCACAGGGCGCTGAGGCTCAGAGCCACTTGTGCCCCAGGGCTCCTCTCTGCCCCAGCAGCAGCCGGCAGGAGAGCCTGGCTGCTGCGGAGTCCCTGCTGCCTCTTCGTTCCCTGTCTTCCTCTGTCCCCTGCGGTTGAGGCCGCATCGATCGCTGCCGGGGGAGGGAGGGAGACCGCGGGAGGCCGGAGGCGGTGGTTTCTATTCCTGACTTGGTTGGGGTGTGTGAGGGTGTCTGGGGACTGGGCGCTCCAGGCAGGCCATCTTCCTCAGTCTCGGGCCAGGGGGAGGAGGGGTCACTAGAGGACGGGCCCCCCTCAAGAGGTATTTGCACCAGAGCTCCCACGACAAAGGTGCAACAGTAATAATAGCTTCCTAAATTGATACATAGCTGTCGCTCTGATTCAGGCGATTTCTCTAAGTTATTGCTGACACAAACTTGATAGGACAGGGTCTTACGTTCCCCCTTTTACAAATGAGGCCCAGTCACTGCTCGGAGCACTTAGCTAAGAGGTGACATAGGAACTCACATCCTCTAAGCAGCCCCTGGGGATCAGCATTGGGGAGCAAGTGGACCTGACTCCTGGCTGCTTGTGAAGCCCGGACCAGAGCTCCCAGCCCAGGGAAAGTGCTCTGGAACGTTAGCCGTTGGTGATTTTTCTAAGGAGGCATGTGGTATGGTTTAATCCTGGCTGGCTCCCCTCTCAGCTCGGGGGCTTGGCCAGTCAGTCACCTCAAAGTCCCCCGTTCCTTCAGTGTCCACTGGGAATCACAGGGCCCATCTTTCTCAGCGGTACAGGATGAACGAATGAAACGATGTCTAAAAGTGCGGGAATTTACCGAAGGGTCATAATCATGATCTGAATTAGACAAGCTCATCCTGCAGTCGGTGTGCACCAAACCACCCGTAAATCAACGTTCATTTCCCTCCTGCAAGTTTGAGGACTGGCTGAGATGGCTCGGCCTGCCCCCCCTCCTGGCTCCCCCAATCCCCAGCTGCGTCTTTTCCTGACACCAGCGGCTTCTGGGTGAGCTCTTCCCGTGGCAGAGGGTGGCAGCTGCAGGAAGGCTGGTATCGTGCCTGGAAACTGCCACACTGTCATTGCGTCCACATTCCATTAGCCTGAACAAGTCCAAGGCCAAACCTCTCCTCATGGGACCAGGGATATGTACTCTTGCCCAGTGAAGCTGTGATCAGGGGTGGGGGGTGGGGGGGCGAGGGTGGATGAACAATACGAGCTCTGTCCCAAAAATATCAGCCGCGCACACTGTTTAAATTATATTAACATTGGCTCCATACTTTGGGGGCAGACTTCATACAGTGTGCCCTCTGATCTGCGTTAAGTGCCTGAGTTTATAGATAGGGGAACTGGGGCCCGGAAAGAGGAAGGGAAATACCCATGCTCACAGCATCCTCGGCTCTCAGGCTGTCCTCCTCTCCCAGGCCTCACCCTATAATTAGCACTTGCTGCTTTCAAGTTAACAGCACAGCAAAGGCATTAAAATTCCGCAAGAAGGACTACAGCAGTGAGAGAGTAGAATTCTTTCCATCTTCCAACAGGGCAGACAGAAGGGCGGAGTGGTGACTCACCGGTCACCGTGTGCATCATCAGGAGCACAAGGAAAGAAGACCCAGGATTCCCAAGGTTGCCTCTGGCTCCTGGTTCCAGCAGCACACAAGAGCAGACCCAGCGCGCAAAGCAGGGAGAGGTCTGCCCACCCCCACCCTCTCCCCCAAACAAGTCCTGGGCAAAAGGGAGAGTCAGGAATCCAGTTATCTGGGTCCAGAACTGTCTCCTGGGGTGGCTGTCATTCCCTCATTGACTTCCCCCGGCCACTTTCCTAGGCCCTGATGACAGGTTGAACCCCTCAAGATGTGGAGGTGAATGAGGTATTATCCAATGGTGGGCACAGACCCTCTCTAAAGTACTCACAACTCAACTGCTGAAGCCACATTTCCCCCAAATGTGGAACAACTTGACATAACGTTAGGGCGTGTGTGGAATGAAAGAGTCACCAGGAAGAAAGTCTCAGGTGAGGAACCTGTGTTCCAACTCTCTTTAACCCTTGCTGAGCCTCATTTGTTGCCACGGAGAGCAGGCTTCAGGCACAGTCATGGTAGCGGTGGTATGTCGCAAGAATTTAATGACACTATTTCATGTGGTTGGGTCAGACATGATTTTAATGGCACTTAGCTGTTGTCATTGCATCTGCTCTTGCCATTACATTCTGGTTGCAGCAAGTGAGCCTGTTGAGTTTATAGTAGCGATCTCAAGATTTTCTTTGGAAAATATTTACCTACAAAAGTGAGTCCACATAAGGATAAACAGGAGTAGAGGGCACGCGTGAAATAGCGTGATGTTATTTTGCAGGCAGGGGGAAAATTATGAAAGGGGTGTATGAATAGACATGTTCAGGGAACTGCTGAAATGTACATTCATGGGGTGAGGCCCCCACAAAGAGAGGCCCCCCTGAATTGGGCATGTTGGGTGGAAGAAACGCATGACAAAGAGATGGGAAGGTGGGAGTTAGGAGGGGTGAGGAGCTCCGTGTGGTCCAGGAAGGAGTTCTTGGAGGTCTGCCCATGGACCTGGGCTTCCAGGAGGAAAAGCCAGGGGTGGGTTGGCAGCAGGGGAAGGCATAACAGGTCAGTGTTTATCAGGTTGGAGCTGTCACTGTCTGGGTGGCAGGTCCCAGGACCCCATCATCATCTCTTCCTGCTGAGAACCCCATCCAGGGAACTCTGAGCCATGGATCGGACCCTGAACCAGGATTAGCCTGCAGAGAGAGAAGGAAAGGGTGAAGCCCCTCCTGTAATAGGGCTTGGAGTTCTGGGCTTGATTCCACATCCAGACCCCATCAGCCCAGCCCTGGTGGCCACTGAGGCAGGACCCTCCTCCCCCAACCATCTTCCACAGGAGCAGTTTAGGGCTGTGGTCTGGGGGACATGACAAGTTCACTAAGAAATCCCCAGTTCCTCCGTCATCCTAATGGGACCCCTCACACCCCATCCATTTCCCAGTAATGGCTACAGGGAGGGGTGGGCTTCCGGGGAGGTATCCTGTTAAGCTTGTGGAACTGGGTGGTATCTCAGAGCCAGGGCTCAGAGAGGAGACGAACACCCCCACCCCCACCCCACCACCATACCTCGGACAGGGTTCCGGCAGTCCCGGCCACAGGCGGTGAGGCAGCAACGACTTTGGCCTTGGCAATCCGAGTCCTGGTTGCACAGGTGCTGGATGGGACTGAGGCACTGCAGCCGGTCCTTGGGGCAGCTGCCCAGCTTCACTGCAACACAGGGGCCAGGTGAGCCCAGCCTGAGCCTCAGCCCCAGGGCCGGGGCCTCGGGCACTCGCCAGGTGGACCGGGACACTCACCTGAGACCATGCGGACACACTGGTGGAAGCAACTTTTGCGGCAGCACTTCATCCTTGAGGGGCACTGGCTGTCCTCCAGGCACTGATCTGGCACCGACAGGGGGCAGGGCCCATCGTCCGGTGGGCACCCCCCTAGTTTCTCTGTAAGAGAACCCCCCAAATATTGCAGCTGGAGGCAGATCAGAGTAACGTAGTAACGGCTGACCAGTGGGCAGCACCAGCTCTGAAGTCTCCCCTCAGTTTTAGCCTGCCCCTTTGGCAAGTTATTTATATTTGGGGGTGAACTTGCTTTTATTCTTTTTTCCTTTTCATTTAGTTCTTCTATGGCTCTATAAGCCACATATAACAGTATGTTAGTGTCAGATGTACAACCTAATGATTCCATACGTGTTAGATATTGCAGAACGATCGCCACAGTGCGTCTAGTCAGCATCTGCCACCATCCCTTGTCCAACACTTTTCTTTCTTCTGGTGAAAACATACACCTAAGATGTACTGTCTCAGCAACTTTCAAGTGTGCAGCACAGTATTATCCACTGTGGTCACCATGCTACCCATTGCATGCTCATGACTTGCTTATTTTATGACTTGACCCCCTTCACCCATTCTGCCCACACTGCACCCCTCTGCTGCTGGCCGCCACCGGTCTGTTCTCTGTATCTATGGGATTGGTATTTTGAGGTTTTGTTTTACTTTGTTTGTTTTGTAGATCCTACATACAAGTGAGATCAGACAGTGTTTGCCTTTGTCTGATCTACTGCACTGAGTCTAATGCCACAAGTCTGTTTGGTTTTTCATGCCAAGCCTCAGTTTTCTATAAAATGGGAAGCTGGACCCCCTCCTCCTGGGCAGGTTTGAGACTCGGATGACGGAAAGGATTAAACAAAAGTGAAGTTCAACATCTCCACCTCCACCGACAAGACCACACCTGCCCGTCTCTCTGGCCTCATCTGCTTCTCCCTTTCTGGCCCCTGAGCCACTCTGAGCCACTTGGCTTTGGCTGTGCCCTTCTCCCGGGGCTCTCTCCTACCCCCACCTCCGAATCTGGTCTCAGCGGAAACACCACATCCTCAGGGGACCGTGCTTCTCGGGTCCCGGATGAACGAGGTCAGCCTCACCGCACCACCCCCCCCAAAAGAATCTGCCCTTCAGATTGAGGACTGCCTCTGTCACTTGACCAGCAACTATGACACCCGGCCCACCTACCCACTTTGCTCACCACTAGGCTGAAGCCCTTGACACTCAACCCTGGGTGCTCAGTGACAGTTTGAAAGGCAGGATTTTGGAGAGAGATCCAGCCTGGCAGGTGTGTCCGTGGTCGGCAGCCGGGGACATTGTCGCACAGCCACTGTCGGCCTCGTTGCACTTAGCTCATCACTGCTGCAAGTGGCATTGCTTCAGGATTTACAGCAACTTGGCTCTCAGGCGGGCCTCTGAACGGCTCTAGAACATTCTGTCCCAGAGCTTACCTAGCCACTCTTCTTGTTAGGGTTTTGGGCCATTTCCAGATCCCACGCAAAAGGCTGGAATCGGTATCTTCCTCTAGGTAAAGGGAGGGATCAGGGCCTGAAATGGGCAAGGATTGCCCAGACGCACGTGGATACGGAGTCCTCGCCTCCCAGGGCAATGCCCTCTGTGACCTGATCCTCTCTCTGCTCTGGCCTCATTGAGCCCTAAGAACAGGAACTGGCTCCGCGGCCTTCGGCCTCACTTCACTTCAGCACCGGGAGGTCAAGAGCTGCCAGAGGCAGCTGGATCCAGTGCAGTGACTCGCCCTGGTCTCCACCTTCCCTGGCCCCTGAGCGGCTGCTGGCTGCGCACCTAGCGGGGGTGCTCCAAGTCAACTCTGGTTCTGTAACGGGGTTGACGGGAGCTGAGTTGCTGCCCCCTGCTGGAGAAAGAGCCGCTTAGCCTGGGAGGTGGCCCCCTGCTCCCATGAGCCTTCCCAGCAGGGGCCGGGAGGGGCCTGGGGAGGTTCTCCGGGGGCCACCCCTGGCCATAGGGGCTCAGGCCTCAAGGAACAGGGCCAGAAGGAGCTGCCCGAACTCAAGGTGGGGGCTCCCTGTAGGCTGAGGGGGAGCGGAGCCGAGTGGGTGAGGTCACACAGCCAGGGAGACCTTGGCGTGGGGGGGTGGGCAGGGCATGAGCCCTGAGAAAGGACAGACAGACAGGAAGGGCAAATGAGAACTGGTATGTCAAGTGGGCAGAGCGGTGGCAGCAACAAGGTGGAGGTGGGGACAAGACCCTCAAGGCTTCCCCTGCCTTTCCTAACCTCCCCTCCCAATCCAGGCCCCTGCCCACAGTGGTGCACAGAGACATGGCCACCGACACACGCTGACAGCCGTCCAGGACCTGCGCGTCCTCTAGATAAGCTGACTCAGACAAGGGTCACAATTAACTATACATAGGTACACACACAGACAGAGTACACATACATACACAAACACACATAGATGTATGCACACCATTAGCTATGGGCTTACCCATATGAAATGCTGATAACCTTTTGGATCTACAAAAACACCAATTTCATATGGTTTGACCCATTGGTACACGTGTGCATGTATCTTTCCTATAAATACAAACAGTCAGGTACATACATTATGTACATCTGAACAAACGTACAGGTACACTGCCATATATACATACCTACACACACAAATACAGAGGTGGACAAAAGTAGATTTACTCACATGGAAAATAATACAATAATAAGAATGAACCATGTTTTGCATACTCACAACTGGAAGCCTACTTTTGGCCACCTCGTACACACACACACAGAAATCGCACCTACACTCAGACATACACAGCCCTGTACATGTAAACAAATAGCATATGTGGGTGTGAGCCATGACATAAACATGCATGGCCATGCACACAACCATATGCCCAGAGCTGCATGGACACAGGTCTCTGAACAATGCAACGTAAGCATTGAAAACACTTGTAACACACTTTCTATCAGGGGCTGTGCGGCCTCTAAATGTCAGGGGCCCCCAGACGTATTTGAGTGTGTGTGTGTGTGTGTGTGTGTGTGTGTGTGTGGAGGGAGTTGTATAAACCGAGGTGTCTGTGCTGTCATGGAAAATAAATGGAGACATCCCTTCCCTCAGCTCGCTGCCTCCCACCCCCACCCCGAAACTTCTGCGGAGCCAGGCAGCCACCCCCGGGGAGATCAGGAAGGATGAGATGTGCTGAGCTGGGGGAGGCCAGCCTGTATTACCCCTGGAGACACCGTTTACTCCTGAGAGGGAAGTGCAAGACCTCCTTGTACAAGGAGTAGGTTTGGGAGCCAGGTCTTCCTGATTCCAAAGACCTGTCCTCAATTTCGGCCTTTGACATCGACTAAAGAGTCAGTGTTTGGCCTTGAGCAAGTGGTTTCCCACTGAGCCTTGGTTTGCTCATCTGCAAAATGGGGATAAAAGTAGTCATGACCTCACAGCCTTACAATGAGGAGGGATGTGGTAATGGCCTGAGTCACAGCCAGCATGGGATCTGGCTTTGGAATGTGTCAGCTTGCTTGCCTACATAGCCCGGGGGTTCTGAGTGCCCTCCTCCCCAAAGCACCCCATCCCCAGGGAGAGAGCCCGGCCTCTGAGGAAGGTATGGGTTAGACTAGAGGGACACAGAGGTTGCTGGGAACTGCTTCCCAGGGCTCTGTGGAGGCAGGAACCTGTCCCTATTGCTGTCTCTTTCTCCAAGGCAGGGCTAGGGCTGCACCGGTGTATGTAGGTCAGAGGGTTCCGGCCCCAGAAGGGCTTGGAAGTAGAGGCTCTGCCCAGGTGGGGAGGCACCTGTCTAACTACTCCAGCAGCCCAGTCTCATTTACCTGATGACAGGTCAGCCCCAGCCTTTTGAGGGGGAGGCAGGGAGAAGAGAGGAAGGGCTACAACTTCCTCCCAACAGATCCCGGGTCCCAGAAATCACACCCTTAATCAATTTCAGAGTCCCTGCCACAGATTGGGCTGGGGGACAGACAAGGCCTGAGACAGACAGACACAAGATGGGCCGGGACCAGATCAGGCACGGTCTTGTTGGCCACAGAGGATGACAGATCCACACACCTCCGTGGAGACGACCCGAGCAGAGGTGACGCAGACAGGTTTGTCCCACAATGTGCACAGGCACAAAGGTACACATGTACAACACAGAGGTGGGCGTTCACGCCCCCAGAAGCCCACACACAGCTGTGTGGACAGGCACAGGCAAGCAGGACCAAAACGCAAACACTAAGAAGCGGCCATCCGCAAACACACGCACACAGACATGCACTGAGTTACCTGCCTCTCCCAAATCCTTACGCTTCCCAGGGAGGTAAGAAGCCATCTGGTACCTGGAGCAGAGGAGCCTACCCACACTCACCTCTAGTCCTCCTACCCGAGGCAGCAGGCAGCTGGTTCCCCAAAGCCAGGAGGGCCACCAGGAGGAGGAGGCTCTGGGGCCTCATGATTTTGCTGTGGCACGTAGTAAGGTCAGGACCCAGGGGCCCCCAAATTAACACCTGTGGCCCCAAGGAGACTAGAGTAACTGAGTGAGGGAAGGAGGAGAAGGAGAGGATGGAGTGGCAGGTATCTGTCTCATTATGGCCCCACCCGCTATGCCTAAGAGCCTCGATGCAAGGGTGCTTGTGCAAGAATTGATGATGGGTGGGAGCAGGACCTGGGAGTTGGGGGCTAGGTCCAGTCCTGCCTGTATTGCTGAATTGGTGTGTAATCTAGGGTAAGTCTTATCCTTCACCAGGCCTCAGTTTTTCTCATCCATATAATGGGTTAAGGTTGTTGAGTCAAATACTCCCTTTCCTGGCTCTCTAAGGTCTTGAAGCCCTAGCAGTGGCTTAGGCAGGGGTTAGATGTCAGCTCTGAATGGCCAGGATATGCAGAGTTCTGGGGGCCTACAGAGCATTAGGGTTAGGGTCCGAGCTCCCTGCCTTTGAGGAGTTCACTTCCGGTGGCATCTGGTAAAGCTGCCCCGCACCTGGGTCCCACTCAGCTGTTGGGCATGGGTGAAGCACAGGTTAGGGTTTGCCTTAGGTCGCTGGTCACAACAGAGCTAGATGACTTCTGGGACCCCTTCCTTGGCACTAAGGGATCCGGAGCAAAAAGAAATGTCTCAACCAAGGATCTCATCTTGATTTCACATCATTTGGTGGAAGAGAGGCACCTGGGGCTCAGGGTTCTAAACAGAAACGCTGCTGAAGCAGGGCTGGAGATCAGTTTGTCCTCCCCACCCTCCTGTTGGAAAGATGAGGAGACTAGAGGGCAGGGACGCACAGTTAACTTCTAACTAAGCTGGCACTTGCGTGTGTATTGCCTGCCTGCCATCCCCAACCAGTTCCTTAGAGTCAATAATCTGATGTCATTTTGGGAATTCTAGCATCCTCTGGAAGGCTGTATTTAGGAGGAGTATTTTATGAGGCTGTTTCCCCCCTGATTTCAAACTACACATGTACATTAAAGAAATGCCTTTTCAATTAAGATTATTTTCTAACTTTTTCGTGGGTCGTGTCATCAATTCTGATAGTAACATGGTATTGCATAAGATTGATATGCCAAACCATACATAATCAGTTCTCATTTGTGAAACATATAGGTTGCCATTTCTTTTCACTGTCACAAGGAAGGCTGTGATAACAATCTTTGTATATACATTTTTTAAAAAGAGTTTATTTATTATTTTCAGAGAGAAGGGCAGGGAGGGAAGCATCACTGTTGCCTCTCACCTGCCTCCAGCTACGGACCTGGCTTGCAACCTGGTTATGTGTCCTGGTTGGGAATCGAACCAGCAACCTTTGGGTTCACAGGCCGGCACCTTATCCACTGTGCCACCAGCCACGGCTTGTATATACATTTTGAGTCACATCTCTGACTATTTCTTGGGGTAAATTTGTTGGATTAGAAATATGAGGCCAGTCAAAAAGCTTTTTTGACTCCAATGTCAGATAATTATTCACTATATTTACTTATAATTCTCTTGTGTGTGTTTTTTTTACACATGTCAATTCTTTAATCCAGCTATAATTTATTTGGACATAAGGTATGAGATAGGGAAGTGGATTTTTTTCTGCATTATTAAGCAGTTATCCTAGTATCATTCAGTAAATAATTCAAACTTTTGCCATTGGTTGGAAATCATAGCCTGATCAACAGCTTAAGTCTTACATGTAATGGCCTGATTCTGGGTTTCCTGTTCTCTTCCTTTGACTCTTGGTTCTCCTGCCTGGACTGCTTTACAATTGTTGTGACTTCTCCATACATTTTAGTGACAGCAATGTTCCACTACCCTTCATTAATCTACACTTTCATTTGTCCATATTCACCTAACAATTATTTTATTTTACTTTTTTAAAGATTTTTATTTCATTATTTTTAGAAAGAGGGGAAGGGAGAGAGGCAGAGAGGGAGAGAGACATCAATGCATGGTTGCCTTTCACCTGCCTCCAGCTACAGACCTGACTGGAGACCTGGTTTGCAACCTGGTTATGTGCCCTGGCTGGGGAATCGAACCTGCGACCTTTGGGTTCGCAGGCCGGCGCCTTAACCACTGTGCTACCAGCCAGGGCCACTAACAATTATTTTTTTTAAGTTCTAAAAATAAATCCATTGTTTTTTGTAAAAAAAAAACTCATAAAAATATTCAAAAATATACAATAGAATAGTAAATACATTTATGAAGTCCCGTATACCCCTCTCCCAGATTCAACAATGAACATTCTCCCCAGGTTTAGTGAGTTATAATTGACATATCGCATTGTGTAAGTAAGTGTAAGGCATGCGACATGATCTGGTACACGCATATATTATGAAATGCTTAACACAGCAAGTTAGGTAACACAGCTGTCACCTCACACCATTACCATATTGTTGTGAAAGGTACTCAATTTCAAACTTGATTTTCTCTCCTAAATACCACAAATGCATCCCCCTGGATAATTACTTGCACTGGATGCCATTTTTAGAACACTCTCAGGCAATGCGTTGGGTTTATAACTGTTAAACTACAGAATAAAGATGGAGGAAACTAGAAGAGGGGGTTACCATTCTGTTATTTTTGTGGCAGTGAGAGCATTAAGGCTCTATCTACCCTGAGCAACATTCATGTAGACAATAGAGTATGGATGGTTAGAGTCACCAAGCTGGACATTAGCCTCCTGGGAAGGGTTCATCTTATAACTGAAAGTCTCAACAATTAACATTTTACCACACTCTCTTACTGTGTTTTCCCACCCCTTTTTGGCCAAAGTATTTTATTTTATTTTATTTTTAAAGGATTTTATTTATTAGTTTGAGAGAGAGAGGAAGGAAGACAGAGAAGGAGAGAGGCATCAATGCATGGTTGCCTTTCACCTGCCTCCAGCTGTGGATCTGGCTGGAGACCTGGCTTGCAACCTGGTTATGTGCCCTGGCTGGGAATCGAACCAGCGACCTTTGGGTTCATGGGCCGGCATGAAGTATTTAAAGTAAATCCAATGTGTCTTACATCTGACCCTTAAATATTTCAATGTGCATCTCAAAGATAGAACATTTTCTCACATAACCACCATGTCATTGTCATACCTAACAAAATTAGCAATGATGTCTTAACATCATCTAATATTCTCCTTATGTTTTATTTTTCTCATCTCAAAAGTGACTTGGTGCAGTGGGTGTGTTTGAGTCCGTCTAAACAAGGTGCACACATGCATTGGTTGTAATGTCTCATGCATTTATTTTAATCTAGAACATTCCCTCCTGCTCTGACTTCCCTTCTTCCCTCCTCCTCCTCCTCCTCCTCCTCCTCCATGCCATTTATTTAGTGAAGGAAAAAGATGAATTGCTCTCTAGACTGTTCCATATTACTTCCCTGTGGGTTTTCCAACTTCCTCCTCTGTTCTTTGTATTTCCCTAGATGAGCATGAGCTCTAGAGGCTTGATGAGGTTCAAGTTCACCTGTCTTGGCATGAGCACACTACAGGCGAGCCTTCCTGCGTCACCTCCGGAGGAAGCCGGGCCTCGCCCACCCACTTGTCAGTGGGGAAGGTAGATGGGTGTGTTTTAGGTGGTGGCCCCTGGTGTCTCTATTGCAAAGCTGTGTCCTTCTACTTACAAAGTGCAAATAAACTGCGGGGTGAGGGGCAGACACCCTGTAAACACTCAGTCCCAGTCAGACTTTTCGCCTAGTGACTTTTGAATCAGCGACTTCATTAGGGGACACAAAACCCATCACCAGGTGTGGATTTTTATTATAATTAAAGGTGTAAATGTTGTTGGCCAACATGGACAACTTTACTATGTGGAAGTTTCCTGTCTTGGGAAGAGCCTGTCTTTTTAAAACCGTTTTTTTTCCTTCTACATACAGAAACTAAAACTTGAAACTATTACAGATAAAGCCGTCAGAGAGCTGGCTCTTCTCTTCCCTTCTCTCGCCTTTGCCCTGTTTGATCAAAGTTGTACTATTTCTACATTCACAGCAGAGCATACTATTGGTCCACTTTTACTTTGCAATTAGTTCTGTGATCAAAATGTTCAGTGCTCAAGAGTGGTCATTTTGCTAATTCCTAAAAATGTTAAATGATTATCAATCAGTACAAGAAGTAATAACATATAAAAAGTTCTTGAATTCTGCCCTGGCTGGTGGCTCAGTGGATAAGGTGCCAGCCTGCGAACCCAAAGGTCACTGGTTCGATTCCCAGTCAGGGCACATAACCAGGTTGCAAGCCAGGTCTCCAGCCAGGTTCGCAGCTGGAGGCAGGTGAAAGGCAACCATACATTGATGTCTCTCTCCCTCTCTGCCTCTCTCCCTTTCCCTCTCTCAGAAAATAATAAATAAATAAATCTTTTAAAAAAAGTTCTTGAATTCTGTCACCTTGTAATTTTGATTAAGAGATATTAAAAATAGCCCAAACAATTATATTCATTGTTCTAATCCTTAGCCAGAAAGGGTTCTTTTGAGGCTGGCTGCTGCTTTACACAGGTTACAAATAACTGTTTACTACTTTTTCATAGATAAAGACCATGACCTTCAAGAAAGATTTAGAGGGAAAAATTTTTTTAATCTTTGTCTTTAAAAATTGTGTGTGTGTTTCTTTTTAATTTATTTTATTTATTATTTTTTAATTATTTCCAGAGAGAGGGGAAGGGAGAGAGGCAGAGAGGGAGAGAAACATCAATGTGTGTATATATATATATATATATATATATATATATATATATATATATTTAGATAACCTCTAAGTTTGTACAAAGAAACCAGCCAGATATGCTGGTCTCCAAAAGTAAAAGACCTACTACGTAATAGACAGAAGTAACATAATGCCTTTTCATGAGAACATAACTCAAACTTTACAAAAGCTTCCTATTCTCTGGAAGCATCTGAAATACCAACCCATGAAACAGGGGCTCTCTTCTTCCCCTACCCCCATGCAGTCGTTTTCATCAATTTCTGGGTGGCTGCCATAGACAAAGGCCAAGAGGTGAGCCAGGACTTCACCCCTGTATGGCTGGAGGTAGGTTGGAGGATGTTCGTCTTCACCTGGGTGTCCTTCATTTCAGTATTTCAACTGCCTTGGGAATCCCAGAGCCTCAGCTTCCTTGGCCTTGAACTCCTTCTCCCTCTGCAGGCAGTGCTGCACAATTTCAGCCTGACCCTCTCCGGCCTGCTCCAGCCTCAGGTTATTTGCTTGTAGTCCTCTGACACCTCTGCAGCACCAGCTGGATGTCCTGCGACCGTCTAGCTGAGGCTCTGGTGACTGCCCACAAATGCTTCTTGGTTGGATAAATCTTGTCCTTGAACAGTGTAGCGTGTGTGCTCTTTTCTGAAATATTGCCAAAACACAGATATTACTCTCCAACTTGTTTTTTATGCTGGTGAGGTTTCATGGACATTTGCAAAAGTCAGTAAACCAAGAAGTAGTGCTATTCATTCTCTTTCTAAGATACTTATAAACAAAATAGGATTACATCAGACATTGAGTTTTTTAGTGAACCAGTATTTATTTACCATTTTTTTTCTCCCTCCTTTTCTACGTCCTTACCTTTTTCATACCAACCATTCAGGAAACTGTGCCGTTATTATGATGTGCAGCCTTCTTAATGTAACTATAGTGATATTTATATCATTCCCTCTCTCCCTTTCTTCCTCCCTCCCTGCCCTTCTCTCTAAAAATAATGAATAAAATCTTTTTTAAAAATTAAAAAGCCCTATTTACTTGTTCTTATTTAAGACCTCCTTGGCTACCTTGCCTTTTGCATTTTTTTAGTGCATATTTTAGAGTCATGTTGCCAAGAATTCTTTTGGCTTACTGTTACAAAAATCTTTCTGGGGAGTTCATTGGAATTGCAATTGAATCTAAAATCAATTTGAAGGGAATTGGCATCTTTATCACACTGAGTCTTCCAATCCATGAGCATGGTATACTTTTCTAATTGAGAGCATTAAGAAATGCTTCTTACTGAAGCATTATAGTTTTCTCTGTAGTGGTTTTGTGCAGAATTTATTAAATTTGTTTACAAGCACTTCATGCTTTTTATATGATCATAGAGAGCATTAAAATTTTATATACCGATTTGTGTTGTTGATGTATAAAATACTATTTTCTTTGTATGCATCTGTCATGATAAACAGTTTCCTCATTTTTATTTACCCTTTTTTTACTTTCACAACATATGTATGTCAAGGCAATTTATTACTTAGTTTTTCTTATTTTTTAAAAACAGTTTATTATTTTTAGAGAAAAGGGAAGGGAGGAGGCAGACAGGGAGAAAAACATCAATGTATGGTTGCCTTTCACCTGCCTCCAGCTACAGACCTGGCTGGAGACCTGGCTTGTCACCTGGTTATTTGTCCTGACTGGGAATCGAACCAGGGACCTTTGGGTTTGCAGGCAGTTTTCCTTACTTTTGAGCCTTATGACAGCATATAATTCTAAACATTTTCTTTTGGGACTTGCATTTTTTATTCAACATTATTTTAATTGGAGTCACATTGTGACTATATGTATATTTATAAATTATATTATAATTTTATTAAATGTATAAATTATATTTATAAACATATAAATATTAAATGGCCATATTCTCTTTTTACACTTCTATAATATTTCATTGTATTAATATGCCAAAACATATACAACCATTTCTATTTGTTAGTAACATAAGCTGTTTTCAGTATTTTGCTACTAGGAACAGCACTTTTGTGAACATTCTTGTACATATCTTCTCGTGAACCTGAGAAAAGATTTATCTTACTTATATACATAGGAGTGTAGTTGCTGGATCATAGATTATGCACATGTTCAATGTTAATAGCTGATGCCAAATTGATTTTCAAATAGATTGCACCAACACAGACCCCTCACTAGTATGTGTGAGGATTTCTTTTCTCCACAAATCAATAAAAAAGAGAGAGACAACCCATTAAAAATGAACAAGATACATGAGTAGGCTAATTAACAGAAAATTCAGGAAAACGGTTGGTTACCTTTGGGAAGGAGCAGGAGAGAGGACATAGGACAATAGAGTACCTTCTGCACCTGGCGGCATTAGAGACCACCATTTTAATGTTGGTCTTAAAAGAATATAGTCTCTTCTATATGTTTTTTATCTGTATAGTTTATTTTGCATTGAATTTTTAAATAATTTTTTTTAAGATTGTATTTATTATTTTTTAGAGAGAGGGGCAGGGAAAGAGGCAGAGAGGGAGAGAGACATCAATGTATGGTTGCCTTTCACCTGCCTCCAGCCACGGACCTGGCTGGAGACCTGGCTTGCAACCTGGGTATGTGCCTTGGCTGGGAGTTGAACCAGTGACCTTTGGGTTCACAGGCCAATGCCTTATCCACTGTGTCACCAGCCAGGGCTTTGCATTGAATTTTTTTTTAAGTCACCAACAGAATCCAACATTCCGATCTTCATTTATATCCCCTTAATGTGTTGGCACTGGTGGGCACATGGTCTGAGTTCAAACGCACAAGGGATGGGGAGTTAGCCACATGGTTTACTACCCAATTATTAGTCTGCTTTCTTCCGTGTCTCACTGGAATGCAACTCAGTCACTTCCACATTTCAGGTTCTGTCCCTGGCAACACCCAACTTCTGGGCATTAGTTTCTGTTCCTCTCAATGTTGCTAGCTATGACAAATAGCAACTCAGACTAGCTGAGGCAGAAGGCTAGGTTATTGGGCCATAACCCAACTGTGGGAAGGCTGTGTGGGATGAGATGTGCTTAAGGAAAAGGGGAATGAAGGATGGGCTGGTGCCTTGCGAATCTCCCTTGCCACCTTTTCTCTGCTTCTGTCCGTGTACGTATTAGGTTCTTTTTTTCTCACACGGCTGAACTCCTCCCAGACTGGAATCGTAGCCTCTGGAGTTCCCAGGCTGGTATCTAGCACCTTCACCAAAAGGAGGGACTTCTCTCTTCCCCTGAAGTCCATTCAAATAAAGGACTTCAATAGACCCACTGCCACCCCAACACACACACACGTGTGCACCCCTACTTTTGTGATTAGCAGCCCCATTAAACTCATCAGTTGATGATATAAGAGTTCTTCAGAAGAAACAGGGTCTCTTCTAAGGAAGGCAAAGGCGCTGTACATGTCCACCACACAGATGATGTCTGTTTCCTTCCTGTTACTCTTCCGGGTGTTTTCTTTCTTTTTACTCCAATTGCAAGGGTACCATTCCCTTACAGAGCTAGATTTGTACCTTTCCTCTTCCTTTCTTGGTGCATCTCGTGGGTTACCTGTGAAATAGCATCGTGCGGTGATTAGCCATTAGACTTGCAAGGCAAAACTTGCTTTTGACAGTTTTCTTTGGAGCCAGGGGAGAAGGAAAGAGAAGCCCACCTTGATGCTTGGAGTGGGGAACGGGTAGGGCAAAAGGTCACAGTGGGACCTGCAGAGACAGGGTGTCACAGGGGAACGGCCGCTCAGCTCTGAAATCAGAACACCGGACTACTGACTTGCTGAACAACCTGGGGTGATTTCTGTCTTTTCTCTGGGCTTTGTATTCTTCCCAAATATAAAGAACGTGGTCATGAAGGTACTTAAGGGCCAGCAGCCCTACTTTCTCATGGCCGCCCTGAGCATCATCCATGGTGATGTAACACAGCAATTGCCATGTGTCTCAGTGAATAATAATCTTAGGGGAGAGCCCCAAGTTCCCTCCCAGGATGGGGGTGGATAGTTCCTGGTAGAACCACAAAAATGTAGGCCTTGTCCCTTATAAAACCGCAGACCCGCCCTTGGCACCAGGCCACGCTGTGGCTACATAAAATGGGCTTGGCCTCTGCTCTCGGCCACACACCCTCCTGTCAACATGAGACCCAGCAGCTTCTTGGTCCTGGCGGTTTTGTTCGTCCTTGGGACACTGGCGGTCCAGGCGGCTTCCTTCGGTGGTGAGTAGACAGGGGCCCCTCGGGCTGCGCTGGGCTGGGTTGAGGACAGGTGGTCAGCAGCAACCTGGGCCTTGACAGGGAGCATGTCCGTAGCCCCAGGCAGAGCTTGGACTGACACTTCAGCCTGTGGTCACTCCCATTACATCCAAGAAAAAGTAGGCAATTGCCCAGCAGACCTCATGAGCTTGTCACTCAGGACAAGAGGACATGCCCTCTTATCCACTGAGCTATGAGGACTGTTTGTGGAAGAAGCGTTGTTATGTGGCCTCGAGCTCATTTACTGCGGTATCTGAGACAGGCAGAGTGAACTGAGGAGTCCCAGGAATCCAGGCCCCGGGTGTGGGGTCTGCCCCCTGCCTGACTGCCCTTTAAAAGCACCTGACAGTAATCAGTCCTCTAAGAGAAGGTTAGAACCAACAGGGCCTCAGAAATCACACGTAATTTGAAGACCAGCATCTTACTAAGGAGGGGAGAGGAATCGTCAAAGCAACCTCCGGGACCAGGAGGAGCGCAGGTCTTCCGGCGTGGGCCCCAGGGCTCTTCTCCCCTCCACTGAGCTTCCTCAGAAGTGGCCATGCATCGTTGTCACCTGGAAGTCACTCCAGCCAGGCCTCTCCCGCTGAGAGAGCAGCAGGACTTGGAAGGGGGAGGATGGCGAAGAGAAGGACGCTGGACTGAGCAGTGGCTGGATCAGGAAGAAAGACAATATACTTGGCCCTGGGTGGTGTGGCCCAGTGGTTTGAGTGCCGGCCTACAAACCAAAGGGTTGCTGGTTCGATTCCCAGTCAGGGCACATGCCCAGGTTGTGGGCCAGGTCGGGGAGCGAGAGAGGCAACCACACATGGACGTTTCTCTCCCTCTCTTTCTCCTTCCCCTTCCTCTCTTTCTAAAAATAAATAAATAAAACGTAAGAAAGATGAGATGTTTGAAGCAGGGATAGTGGATACATTTCTTCTTTCATAACTTCCTTATAAAGGTCAAGAAGTCGACAAGGGTCACATCCTGGTCAGAGGTCCATTCAGAGATCAACATCCAGGCAAACAGTTCGGTCCAATCAGAACCCAACATCAACACAATTTTCACTCTAAGCCTGGCACCTGCCCCAGGACTCTGATCAGATGCGCCATGCTGAACCCCCCTAATGCCTGCAATGTGGACTCCGAGTGTCGGGGGTCCAGGAAGTGCTGCGAGGGCTCTTGCGGGAGGGCCTGTCTGAAACCCCAGTGAGGCAGGAACCGAATGGAGAAAGAGGTAACTCCTGGGGGTGCAGGGCAGGCTGGGTGGTGGGGAATGGTCCTCAGCTGGTGAGAGGGAGGGGATGGGGAGATGAGCGGGAGAGCGGTGGGTCTCAGGGGCTGGAACTGGGGTCCTGGTGACGCGGGGACTGGACCCTACTGCCCCCTGCCGCTGGTGCTTTCACCTGCTGGGTCACATCTCGGTTCTCCTCTCTCCTACCAGGTGGAGCCTGTCCTCACCGCACCTGCGAAGCCTCCAGGGCTGCTGTCTCTTGCTCCCACAGCACCGCGCTTCCCCACACTGCTCCTTCTCACTGAGCGTGCCCGAGCCTGGCGCTACTTCTCCAACTGACTTTCTAATAAAAGAATGCTTTCCGCACCATTTGTTGGGCTCCTATGACTTCTGTGCGCCTGGAAGCTCCTGGAGGTGGGTGTGGAGCTGGGACGCCCCCTCCCCGGCAAGGGTCGGGGTGGGAGGGCTCCTGGTGCGAGGGAGGGTGTGGGGCGGGAACCACAGTCTCTATATTACCCGGAAATGGAAATCTGGAAATTTCACTTGTGCGCGCCTGAGATGCCTCCATTACACATAATTCCTTTGGGTTAAGCAATAATATCCTCCCCACACGCTCTTTTAAGGTGGGAATGAGGAGACAACACATACCAAGTCCTTGGTCCTTTAGTAGGAACATTGAATAGTGTCCTCTGGAGACATAAAGTTGGGGGCAGGACAGACCCAAGGAGGGACAAGACAGGAGGGTCTATGTCAGGCCCCTGCTTTCATCACAGGTTACCTTAGTTTTTTCACCCTAGAGGGTACTATGCCTTCCCTTTCTGCAGCTTGGTGGTTTGACAGAGACACCAATCCATCCCCAATACCTGTCCCATCATCTCTGACTCCTCATACACGCAACAGGGCACAGCACTGCTGCCTCTGAGTGGGTGGGTGTCACATTCTGTCCAGCCAGCATTGCCATGGCCTTGGACACATGTTCACTGCTCTTCCTGGAAGTGAGGTCCTGCAGCCATTGGCTGCTGGAATACATATTTGAACTTTGCTCTTCCTCTGTGCCTGCTTTTTGCCATCACTAGTCCTTACATCCAGGAGAGCCCGTGCATGTGTCCTTTAAACCAGTTCATGGGCAAAGGGGGTGGCTGCAGAGAAGGCAGGGAAGGCAGGTATCTGGGCCTTCCAGCTTCCCTGGGGGACATGAGCCCAGCCCCCCATGCCCAAGACTGACTGGTGGGCACGCTCTGATTATAGGAATGACATTTTCATGCAGAACGGTCAAGAAATGAGAGTTATGCCCTGGCTGCTGGCTCAGTGGATAAGGTGCCAGCCTGCGAACCTAAAGGTGGCTGGTTCCATTCCCCAGCCAGGGCACATAACCAGGTTGCAAGCCAGGTCTCCAGCCAGGTCTGTAGCTGGAGGCAGGTGAAAGGCAACCATACATTGATGTTTCTCTCCCTTTCTGCCTCTCTCCTTTCCCCTCTCTCTGAAAATAATAAATAAAATCTTAAAAAAAAAAAAAAAGAAAGAGAAAAAGAAATGAGAGTTATCTAAACCATTCTGATGCCCACTCTGAGCTCGGGAGCAGCTGTGCTAGGCACCCTCCTTCTGTTTTGTGTGCAAGCCCAGTTTCTGGCTAAAGTTGAACCAACTATAAAAAGAAAGGAAATTGGAGATAGTCGGGCTTCCAAGGTCTCTTGGCTGATACGCACTAAATCACCTGCTGCCTCATAAAAGGCATTATTTTCAGCTCCGCATGAAGTGGAGGGGAGAGAGCAAGAAGGGTGGGGAAGATAAAACGTTCTGGGGCTGCACGGGATCCGTGAAATGACCCAGAGACGCGAGCTGAAGTGAGCAGGGTGAGCACTGCAGCCTTCAAGGATATGGCTCGTGGGAACAGCCCGGCTGTGTCAGAGACAGCGCGTCCTCTAACAGTTTTGGCTGAGCTATAACCCTGATGTCCTATCTGCAGGCTCTGTTCCGCATGCACCCGGAGGGTTGAGCAGCCACGGTCACTGACCATTTTAGGACCTTCTCTGGCCACTTCTGAGGCTCTGCTTGTCCAGAACCTCCTCGTATGAGGAGACTCTGTTCTAGCCAGCCATGCGCATCTGTCCCCACCACGACAAGGGTCACGCAGACACCACATGCTTCTCAGCTTGTCCCAGAGGCCCCGAGCCACAATCTTCCACTGAATTTGGACTTGAAAGTCTCCTTTGACATCATCCAGACGAACACCTTCACCTTGCAGATGGGGAAATTGAAGTCTGTGGGTGCCGTCTGAGTTCACACTAGGAGTCAAGGGCAGAGCTGAGGCCAGGAACTGACAGGTTCTTTTCTCTTTCTGTAGCATGTTGACTAAGTCAGGAGGACTAGTAGCCTTTAAGAAAAGACTTGTTGATCTACTCATTTTACCTGAAATAGAAATCACGTTTACAGCAGGAATTCCAGGATAATAGAATGACTCAAACTAAAGTGACGAATCAAAGATAATTAAATTTGGGGAGGAGGTAAGAGCAACTCAGCTACGAATGAACACTGCACAAAAGGCCAAGTGCTCTGCATCATTTCGGTGTCCTGTCAATGGTCTTTCTGCTCTTCTCTTGCCAATATACCCTTCCCGAGGCAGAGAGCTTTGCTTAGAATCTTGGAGTCCTCAAGCAAGATGGGTTGTAAGAGCCCAGGTCATTCATTTTACAATAATTGACACATGTACACAACATGGGTATAGGCACAACCCTATACTTAAAAAAAAAAAAAAAAAAGATAAAAAAAAAAAAGAAATTGGAAAGGACTTTTTTTTCTCTAAATTTGGACTGAAACACAGAGAACAGGCCAAGCTAGAGCTAGAAGAACATGGTGTAAATGCACAGTGTAAAAACACCAGGAGGTAGCTTAGCTACAAGATTGTGCTAGAAAGAAAGAACAGGAACCTCACACCAGTCTGAATGGTTATTATCAGAAAGTCAATAAACAACAAGTGTTGGCGAAGACATGGTGAATAGAGAACCCTTGTACACTGTTGGTGGGGTTGTAAATTGGTTCAGCCACTATGGAAAACAGTAAGGAGGTTCCTCAAAAAATTAAAAGTAGAATTACCAAATGATTTGGCAATTGTACTTCTGGGTATTTATTTGAAGAAAACAGAAATACTAATTCAAAAAGATACATGTATCCCTATGTTCGTTGAATTCTTATTTACACTAGCCAAGATATGGATCGAGGAGTAGATAAAGAAGATGTGGTACTACATATATGTGATGGAATATTATTCAGCCATGAAAAGAATGAATCTCGTCATCTGCAGCATCATGGATGGACCTACAGAGTACGATGCTAAATGAAATGTCAAATAGGGCAAGAAAATACCATGTGATTTCATTTATATGTGAGATTTAAGCAATACAAAGCAGAAACAAGCTCACAGAAGCAGAAAACAAATAAATGGTTACCAGAGGGAGGAGGAGTGGGAGAAAAAGGTAAAAGCGAGTAGGAGGTACAAACATCCAATTATAAAATAAGTAAGTCACTGGGGATGTAATGTATAGCGCAGGGTCTATAGTCAATAACATTGCAACAGCTTTGCATGGTAACAGATGGTTACTAGCTTTATTGTGGTGATCCCTTCACAAGGTAGACAAATGTCAAATCACTGTTACATACTTGACACTAATATAATATTGTATATCAACTTTAATTAGGAAGGCAGACAGGCAGGGTGGCCCTGGGAAGGACAATTTAATTGCCTCTCATTGTCTCAAACTCCAGTGCATAAGGCAAGAATTATGAAGGTCCAGGCCGCCCTGACGCTCCTGGAAAAAGGGGAGCACTTACGGGCTCTCGCAGTTACGCCCCAGAGGCTGTTACAGCGCCTCTGGGGCGGGTGAAAAAAACAGCTGATAGGAAAGGCGAGATCACCGCGCTCCTGAGCCGGGGCGGTGGGAACTACTGCTCCCCCTGCCGGCGGACCCCTGCATAGCCGATATAAACAGATGGAGCCTCAACGTTCACCCACACAGTTCTGCAAGATGAAGTGCAGCAGCCTCTCGGTACTCACGATGACTTTCCTCCTCCTCCTCCTCCGCCTCCACGTGGCGCAGCCTGGAAGGACGAAGGGTGCGTGTAGGGCAAGGCGGTCCTGTGTGTGGTGTGCGGTGGGGTGGGAAACGTTTCCTCCCAGGAGCCCGTGGGACAAGCTGGCACCACTGCCCAATAACGACGTTCAGCCGTCCCCAACTCACCCTGTGGCCTTGTTCCTCAGCTGTGAGCAAACCGGGATACTGCCCAGAGTTCACCCTTTCCTGCCCCTTCACGATGTTACCAACGTGCCGGGGCGATAAAGGTTGCAAGAAGGACAAGAAGTGTTGTTTCTACAACTGTCGGCTTCAGTGTATGGACCCGTGGTCCAGTCTGGATTAAAGTAAGAGGCCTCACCTCTGCCTTTCTTGACGTGGCCCCAGAAACGTTCCTGGGGAGCCAGGTGTCCCAGAGGGAGGCGGAGAATTGCCAGCACCCTGGGGAAAATATCGCTGCGATCCGAGCTTTTAAATTGGGATCTGCCCTGAAAAATCTGCCTGAAGGGCACAAGAGACCTCTTTCCTCACAAAAGTCGCAATTCTTTTTCTTGTCATGGGTGTCACTGCTCTGCGGTGAATGATAGGGACATTTGGATGAAATTAGCTCTAAACTCCTCAATCATTACTGCATTTTTATTATGACTATTTTCAATTGCCCCTGTTTTTCCTTCCAGCTTATAGTAACAAGTCATTTTCCTCGTTACATTTAAAATGTGAAGTAAAGCATAAGATTATGCAATTCCTTACGGTGGCTTGTCTAGAATTCATGATTCCCCAGGCCTCTTTGGGGGAGAGAACCTAGAAGGATCCCCACCACAAAGGTCTTGGGACCTAGTCCCTGTCCCCTGCATGGCTTGCCCCTCTTATTGTCTCTGTCTTCTCTCCTCAGGTAGAAATCCCTTCTTAACCAGGCCTGAGAAGACACTAGTGGTCCAGGCCCAGGCTCCGATAACTGACCTCCAGTTCTTCTGTGTTCTCCTCACCCCCAAGACTTCCTTTTATTAGAGTTTGCACTTATTAACAAAACAACACAAAGAAATAAAGGGTTATATGTTTAAAACGACTGTCCTTGAAAATCTATGACTGCTGGATCTCTCTGTCTCTGTCTCTGTCTCTGATTCTGTCTCTGTCTCTCTCTCTCCCTTCCCTCACACCCCTTTCTCTGTCTTCAGCCTTTTGGGAAGATCCTTAGTTATTTGTAAAAAGAAAGAAAGAAGAAATAAAAAAGGATGGGATCCGCTGTTTCCCATATAGTTTTGATCAATGGCTGCACTTCTGTTTTTCTGATGTGTTTCTCTCTTGCAGTGTCTTCCCACACTCAAATTCTCTGTTGGTCAGACTCCAGAATCTGACCTTGAGCCCTGGGGCATTTTGAGTCATAGTTTCTGTGGGCGCCCTGGATGAAAAGAATTAGGTTTATCCCTCCGTTTGGAGACTGGGGCGTCTATGAAGCAAGGCAAGGCTGGGCTGTGGTTCTGGGCAGCAGAGGGTCTCAAGCTCTGGACCTGCTCACTCCCGTTCTTATGAAGCCTGGGAAGTGGTAAAAGGCACTTGCATGATGCTCAACCCTCTAAACAATTGCAAAAACGATGTTCAGGGCTGACACAGTTTCAAGAGCTAGAAATACAGGAAGTGGTGCATTGTCCCTAAGAGCAGTGAGAGGAAAGGTCACCAACCTCCCACAGCATTGCCCGAACCCATTGGAGTGCTGCCCTCCCCGGCAAGGGGCTGCTCCCACGGAACCCCCAGCCGTGCCCCCAACCCTTCAACTCCATCAACCACAGTCCTCTGGGCACAGAACCTCAGAGGACTGCCTGTCACAGCCTGACCTCTCTGACCTGGGCTCTGGGAGGTAGGCAACCTGCAGAAGCTTGGAGATGTAGCCCTAAAACAAAAGAAACAAAAGAAAATAAAAGAAAAATTAAAATCCTTATGACTTTGCAGTACGCAAAGATTTCTCATATCCAAGGCCAAAAGCTTAATAAAGAAAAAAACAATGATTTCATCCATTTTAAAATTAGGGGCTTCATCAAAATTAAAAACGGCTGCTCTTTGAAAACCACTTAAGAAATGAAAGACGGGCTGGGAGAAAATATTTGCCGAGATACATAGCTGATAAAGTGCTTGTATGTAGCAGATTAAAAATATTGTCAAAACCCAGTGAGGAGAAAACATAGGCTTCTGGTGTTTGGTGGGAAGGATGAACTTACTTTCAGTGTCTGTTGATTCTGCATGCTGGGCGGTGGGGGTCCAGAAGAGGGGCGGGAGGAATCCATGGTTTCTGGAGGGAGTGAGAGGAAAAGGATTGTCTCTTCCATGCTGACTAGAGCTTACTCTCTGCTCGCTCATCTACAATAAAATATTTGAACTACGAAATTATTTTTCCATGACAGCCTTCCAAAGTCTGATCTTATCACATGGTTCCTTTCATTTTAACCTTGCTGTCTGATACTCTGAATACGTACATTTTATTTTATTTATTTTTTTGCCCCCACCCTAGGGTATGCTTTTTGATTTTAGAGAGAGGGGAAGAGAGGGACACCAATGTGAGAGAGAAACATTGATCTGTTGCCTCCGGCATGCACCCCAACAGGGGACCCGAACCTGCAACCCAGGCATGTACCCTGACTGGGAATTGAACCCGTGACCTTTTGATTTATGGGATGATGCTCCAACAATTTGAGCCACACCAGCCAGGGCTGGATACATTTTAAACCTGTCCTAGGCCAACTGCAGAGTTCTGTGTTCAAATAGCTTCTTTTTTGGTCCCTTGGTTTCTCCCTTTTTAAAGAAGAGGGTGAAGGACCATTTCCTTTCATCCTAACTCCCTTCAAACAGGTCTCCTATCATGGAAGTTAGCTTGAAGGGGGTATCTCTTCCAACCCAGAAAAACCTAATTTCAGTCTTTTAAGGTCCAGGCAACATGGAGGTATTGAGAAATCACTTTCCCGGATTTCTAGAACTGAGATTGAGTCCTAAGTCTGCGGTTGACTCAGTCAGTGACATTGGACATGCTTCTTGATCCCTCATTTGTACAGTATAAAGACAGGAAGATTCCGGTCCCACTTTGTTCTGCTATTTTACAAACTGATGATTCAGAGAACCACCTTGAGGGGAAGTCCCAGTAGGACGGCCCACCCCGTCTAGTTCTGTGAATTCCCTGTGACAATAGCTAGCCCTTAATCATTCTGCCCCACCTTAGTCACGGCTTCTCTAGTTGCTGTGGTCAGCTTTCGGGGCACCTGCTTACCTGGTGGTTGAGACTTACGGGTGTGTCCCCAATTAGCTACAACTAGCACATCAAAGGAAGTCTGTCTAGTGACACCTTCTTCATGTACAGATGGGGAAACTGAGGCCCAAAAAAGAAGTGCCCAAGGTCACACAGGAAGTCAGTGGCAGAGCTGAATATCCTATCTGAATATCCTTTACCTCCACGTTCTTTATCTTTATTTTCAAGTTTATTTGTTCTTTTCAGATTGTAGAGTGGCTGCTGTGGGGCACTGTCCAGACCCCAGTCAGGGTGAGGTGCTCGCACCCTCCGTTGCTGGACCCCAAGGCTGCGGGCACAGCTCAGCCCCTCCCTGGGATGCGCCCCAGGCCAAAGTGAGCCGCTTCATGCAAGGTTACACTCCATTTCCAAGACAGCCTGTTCACTGACTGGTGGATGTAAGGATCAGAGGCCTAGCTCCCTTGCTTGATGAGGGACACCTCTGAAGGGCCCCTGAGTTCCAGGGCTCCCGGAGAAAATAGTCGAGGGTTTGTTGTGATTGCCTCCCATTCCACTCCTGGTCACAGCCCAGCCACCTTTACCTCCCGCATGTGGTGCCCCTCAGACCACACCCCAGAGAACCTCCCTCACGGAAATGTCTGCACCTGAGACCGTCTCCCAAGACCCCAACCTAAGGACAGTGATAAAATGTGACTGTTACCCAAGAATATTGTAAGATGAAAAACTGCTTTGTGGAGGGCCATGTCAACAGAACAAGAAGACAAGCCACCGATTGGGAGAACATATTTGCCAAAAAAATGCATCAGATGAAGGCCTAGTATCCAAAATTTACAAAGTACTCTTACAACTCAACAATAAGAAAACAAACAAAACAACCAGGTTTTAAAATGGGCCAAAGACCTTAACAGACACCCCATTGAAGAAGACATACAAGTGGTAAATAAGCACATGAAAAGTTGCTCCACATCCTATGTTATCAGGGAAATGCCAATAAAAACAATGAGCTACCACTACACACCTATCGGAATGGCCAAAATCCAGGACACTGACAACAACAAGTGCTGACAAGAATGTGAAGCAGCAGGAATGCCCATACATTGCTGCTGGGAATGTTAATGGTACAGCGACTTTTTAAGACAACATGGCAATTACTTACAAAGCGGAGCAGATCCTTACAATGCAATCCAGCAATTGCAGTCCCTAGTATTTACCCAAAGGGACAGAAAATGTATGCCCACACACAAAACTGCACACAGATGTTTACAGCAGCTTTATTCATAATTGCCAAAACTTGAAAACGACCAAGATGGTCTTCAGTAGGTAGATGAATAATAAATGATGGTGCATCCAATGGAATATTCGGCACTAAGAACAAATGAGCTATCAAGCCATGAAAAGACATGGCGGAATCTTAGGTGCGTATTCCTAAGTGAAAGAAGCCAATGGGAAAAGACGACACAACGCAAGATTCCAACTAGATGGCATCCTGGAAAAGGCAAGACAGTGCAGGCAGTAAAAAGTTCAGTGGTTTCCAGGGACTGAGGAGGGACGGATGAGCAGGTAGGTGGAGCAGAGAGGGTTTTTAGGGCAGTGAAACTACTCTGCATGACACTACCATGATGGATTTGTGTCACACATCTGTTCAAACCCATAGAACGCACAACACAAGAGTGAATACTAGGTGGACTTTGGTTGATAATGGTGTATCCACTTGTTACAATTGATGAACTGTAGGGAACGTTGGTAATAGAAGAGGCAATGCCTCTGTGGGGGTGAGGAGGATGTGGAAAATCTCCATGCTTTCCTCCTAACTTTGCTGTGAAAAGCTGTCTTTAAAAAAATGAATCAGGCCCTGGCTGGTAGCACAGTGGATAAGGTGCCGGCCTGCAAACCCAAAGGTCACAGGTTCGATTCCCCAGCCAGGGCACATAACCAGGTTGCAGGCCAGGTCTCCAGTCAGGTCTGTGGCTGGAGGCAGGTGAAAAGCAACCATACATTGATGTCTCTCTCCCTCTCTGCCTCTCTCTCTTCCCCTCTTTCTAAAAAATAATGAAATAAAATATTTTTTAAAAAATGAATTAAATGTAATTTCTGGACCCTAAATAGTTTTTAATTCACTAGTAAGAGTTTTACCTTTTTAATAGCATCACTGTTAAAAAATTAGAGAAGAAAAGCAGAAAGGAAAAATAATCCTATTTTCAGCCTGTGTTGTGTGTGCCATGCAAAAGTTGATCTCCTTTCAGGAAGGGGGGTTCCATCCCCTGAGGGGTGAGTTGTGGACACACCCATCAGCCTGTTTCCCTGAGCCTAGGGCCTTCATCCTGGGCTAACCCTTGCTGAAGGTGAGGGTCTGGAGCAGCAGGATGGCCCTAGCGTTGACTTTGGTGTTCCAGGTCTCCCAGAATAACCCAGAGTAGGCGTTGACGTAACATGGTTGGTCCTGTGAATTGCAGATAATGGTCCATTTTTCTGATTGTCCAGTGAGTATTGGTAGAATCAGAGGATGGGCAGGCAGATTTAGAGCACACAACCCCTGAAGGATAGAAAACTCTGAGAGAATGTACAGTCTAACTCTACACAGAGCAAGAGGAACGTTTTCCTAGGCTGCCCATAATTGACAAGGCCATCTATTATTTCACAATGCATGGCGCCTTTCAGGCCTGTCAAACTGTGACTCTTGCAATCCATGGGGAATAAGAAACAGTTTCCACAGGTACTACTTAGCCGAACTCAACTAATGACCAGATTGCTGTTCGCTTCAAAGCTCTGTCATCACTCTGTAACTTCACCGGACAAGCCAGTTGTGACCAGTTCTTGGTTTCTACATTCTGTTCTGGGGAGATGTAAATCCTGCAGGTGACTAACTTTTTATTTCCAATTTTTCTGCTAGGGCAGATGCCAGAAGTGAAATGTACTAGATCAAAAGGTTTGATTCCTGTTCAGGCTTTCAATACAAATCAACCCCAGTCTTTGCTTCCCCTAAGGCCTTTCTGATAGTCAAATGAGGCAGAGGATACAAATAATTATGTTAAGAACTAGTCAGCCCTCAAAAATGCTCCCTTCTTTGAACAAGAGACACATCACACTTATGTAGAGAGAAACACACGGTGCTTCAGACATTGCCGATCACTCTGGCACTTGAGTTGCTCTTATTTAAGCACTGGACAGGTTTTCTAGATGGACAGGCTCTAGCTTTCAAGGCTTTTGCAGAGAAGTTCAAGTTCAGGATGGGGATGATGGCTGAGGAGCCATCAGGACTCCTGAACAAAACACCACTTTCCTGGAAGGAGCCTCACCTAAGTGACCATCCACTTAGGGAAATGCCTGTCTGACCACCAAGAAGAGAGACAGACGTGATTAAACCACACATGTGAGCAAAGATGTCACCGACCCTGGGCACTGGCAGAGAGCACCCAGCCAAGGTTTCTTCCCCTGGGAGGAACAAGGCTGTCCAAGGCAGGGGGCAGGCTGGGGGTGATGGAGATGGAGAAACAAAGATAAATACAACCAGCAGGGCAGTGGAGAGCTAGAGCTAGAGTCAGGAAAACTGGGACTAAAGGACAGAAACAGAGACAAAGCAAAACTGACAGAGGAGAGAGGGAGGGAGGGAAGGAGGGAGGGAGACTGATGGTTGGAGAGTCACACACAGGCTAAGAGAGGGGAAGACATGAAGGCAGATGATAAGAAAAAGAGAGAAAATAGGGTTAAGAACAGAGAAGGGCCCTGGCTGGTGTGGCTGGATTGAGCGCTGGCCTATGAACAAAAGGGTCACCAGTTCGATTCCCAGCCAGGGCACATGTCTCCGTTGCAGGCCAGGTCCCCAGCTGGGGGCATTCAAGAGGCAACCACACATTGGTGTTTCTCTCCCTCTCTTTCTCCTCCCTTCCCCTCACTCTAAAAATAAATAAATGAAATCTTTAAACAACAACAACAAAAGAGCAGAGAGGGAGTAGAAGCTGGGCTAACCGGATGGCTGTGTAAAAGAAGCATTTCCGGATTCTCAAAAGCCCTCCCAGGGACCTGGGAGCCCCAGTGGAGGTGAGCCCACCTTTAGGGAGGCCTTGGAAGCTGAGCCTAGAGAAGGGGACATCCCCACACTACCAGGAGCCCCCACCTTTGTCCCTGCAGCCAAGATTGTGCCAGGGTGATTCCAACTCACCATCTATACCACCTTCTACAGCCCAAGGTGCCAGGATTCCCAAGGCCTGAGGAACAAGCAACTATTGGAGTTCATGGTGAGGCCAGATGTGGCTCTGATGGCCCATGTCAAACTTCACTATTTATACGTTTGCTGGTGAGTATATAAACAAGAACTTCCTTGGCCCCTCTCAGCTGGGATTGCATAGGTGGGAAACCCAGGGACAGACCAGCAACCCTGATACCAGCAAGACTGTGAGACCAATAACCAGAGAAGAAATAGAAGGTGTTGGACTGGAAGATGTCACCAGGCTGATAAGGAGGTTGTCTCTTGCGTTGATCTGAACGCCGAACCTCGTGGGGTCCCCAGGTTTAGGGAAAAAGAGAGCAGGGTTCAGTGCAAAGATGCTATTTAAATCTGGAGTGGGGGGAAAAAAAAAACAATAAAAAGAAATAAATCTGGAGTGGGAACCAAGGATGTGGACTCTCAGCTGATACCTTGGGCAATGCACCCCTATTCCTCATATTCCTGGACTCTCAGGAAACTCACCACTGATTGTCAATGCAATTTCCTTCTCAAAAGTTCAGGTGACATGTCACTCAACAACAGATTTTTTATTTTGCCCCAGTATTTGCATCATTATATCCCCAGTGCACGGTACAGTGACCACCAGTCACCGTAATCAACATTCAGGGATAGTGTGTAAGTTGTGATGTCAGAAGAATGGTTCCTACTCTGATGTCCCCCACAGATCGCATGTGATAACAGCAGAGGCTGCCATAAGTGCTACCTAGTCCGCGTAGGTCACTTCTGATTATCAAGAGAGTGATCATTATCTCTAACTGCAAAGCCTGAGCTGAGCTCTTGCCTCCGTACCATGTGACTTCTTAATGTTCAAAATTCCCTCCTTTCATTCCTCAAAGTGAAGCTTTGTGGAAATTTGAACAGGCATAAAAGAGACAAGCTTTATTCAGCAATGATAGCTTCCCCTGAGCTAATTTTTAAAGTACGAGGTCTACCTGGAAAACGTCCTACGATTGTTAATATAACAAACAGTTTGAGCGACATCAACGTAACCTGGGCGCCAAGGAGAGCAGACTGGAATACGCAGGCGTGAACAATGACACCTTCGTTGTACTAGTCAGCAGGAGTGGTAGATGCCGTCTAGTGAGCATGTGTACTGTGTAGCCGTCACACTCAAAATGACGGAGGGA
This sequence comes from Noctilio leporinus, assembly GCA_004026585.1. NCBI lineage: Eukaryota > Metazoa > Chordata > Mammalia > Chiroptera > Noctilionidae > Noctilio > Noctilio leporinus. The sequence continues at coordinate 621,403 of PVIW01000113.1, forward strand.
GTAGAGCAACGAATCTGCATCAAATTTTGCGTGAAGCTTGAACTTCCCACAGAAACTATTCAGATGATTCGGAAGGCCTCAGCTATGAGCAACCCGGGATGGGCAGCTTCATCATGACAACATGCCTGCTCATGCAGAGCTTTTTGGGGAAACATCAAATCAACCAGGTGACTCAGTCCTTCTACATCCCAGATTTGGTGCCCTGTGACTTCTGGCTTTTCCAAAAACTAAAATCACCTTTGAAAGAGAAGAGATTTTAAACCATGGATGAGATTCAGGAAAATATGACGGGGCAGCTGATGATGATTGGGTGAACTATATGAGGTCCCAAGGTGCGTACTCCGAAGGGGACTAAGGTGTCATTGTCCTATGTACAATGTTTCTTGTATCTTGTATTTTCTCCAATAAATGTCTATTTTTCCCCTGGCTGGTAGCAAAGTGGATAAGGCGCCGGCCTGCGAACCCAAAGGTCGCAGGTTCGATTCCCCAGCCAGGGCACATAACCAGGTTGCAAGCCAGGTCTCCAGTCAGGTCTGTGGCTGGAGGCAGGTGAAACGCAAACATACATTGATGTCTCTCTCCTCTGCCTCTATCCCTTCCCCTCTTTCAAAAGATAATGAAATAAAATATTTTTTAAAAATTTTAAAAAACAATAAATGTCTCTGTTTTTCATAGTATATGGTTGGAACTTTTCAGACAGATCTCATCATAGGCTCTAACGAAGCAGTCGACTATCAGCAGATCTCTCTATGCCCAAGTCATCTAATAGTTTCAATTTTGGTGGGAAAAAAATTAGCATGCACTGAATAACTTCTATGAGCCAGGTGCTTTAACTCCTAGCTGGCAGGTAAGACAAGTAAGAAAGAGATGAAGGGTTTGATTTTCACTGATGGTAGGTAGCATCACTTTCATCTTCCTCGATGCAACACTCAAGAGACTATCTGGAGTTTTCCAAGTACTTGCTTCTTAAAGAGTAAAAGGGAGGATGCTGCAGCTAGAGTTCTCTGTCTGTGATTGATTGATAAAAGCCTACTCCTTTCTCAGCAAAAAAAGAGCCCTGTGATCCATTAGCAATGTCTGCCCCAAGCACCACAGGAGTAGAATGGCCTTGTATGATCATTCCTTTCCTTTCCTGCACACCATGGATTTGAAATTTTCCATTTATAGACTGTTAGGATTAAAAGAATGTCAGAGGTCACCTAGACCAAGGAAGAGCAAACTACAGCCCCTGGCCCAAATCCAGCTGCCTGTTTTACGAACCCAAAGTTTTATCGGACCCAACCACACATTATTCATTTGCATGTTGTCCATGGCTACTTTCCAGGCAGAGTTGAGTAATTGCGGCTGAGTCCTGATCTGGACCAAAACTCCAGTCTGCAGCAAGAGACGGCAGCCCTCAGGAGAAGGTACAGGCCCAATGTTGCATAAAGAGTTAATCACACAGCACCAGATTGAGCTTTTCTAAAAGTGGCTACTCCCGTGCTGATTCCCAGAGCCAGCTGGAAGGCGGACACTCCGCCTTTCTAACCTGATCTTAACCCAAGATTGTTAAGAAGCTAACTTCACACACTCCCTATTGCCTTCTACTAAAACTACAGATACATTCAGTTCATTCACAGAAAAATTACGTAGCGAATGCTGACCCCATGCCAGGTACTGTGGTAGGCCCCCGGGACTACAATGAAGACACGTGGAGTCAGCACCACTGGGTTGTTAGGAACCTGAACTCAAAGAGGGTCAAGGGAGGTCAAATACATGGTGACAGAAGGACACTAGACTTTGGGTGGTGAGCACACAATGCAATATAGAGATGTATTAAAGAACTGTACACTTGAAAGGTATATAACGCGATTAACCAATGCACCCCAATAAATTTAATTTAAAAAAGGAAAAAACCTAAACTCAAAGTCAGAGGAACTTAGGCTGGGAAAAAGTCACTGGCACAGAGCCTGGTCTACTCAGTGTGGGAGATATTGTTCTTAGCACAGTAGATGCACAGTACCTTAGGCACAGGGGGAACTCAGGCTCCAACTACAGCCCCAGCCCTTGAACCTGGGCCCCTCTTGCTCTACCCCATTAAATGCCTAGAACTGTTCCTAGGGTGTGTGGGGTCCTGGCAAATATATCTTATGGGGCCTCTGTCTATAGAAACAATTTGATTTAAAAATATATTGCAAAGTTCATGGGCCCATGTAAGGTACAGTGATTTTATCCACGAATATTTGCAATAATGGTAGCGAAGAAGTGCCAACGTATTTGCTTATTGTCCATCCAGAGAGCATGTGAAGACTCTCCTTAGTATCTACGCCGCATCGCTTCCTTGCTCGGTCCTGAAACCGGATCGTCATGTTCTTCAGCGTCACATGTGACTAGTCAGTTTCAGATCTCCCAGCACCAATAAATAAATAACTAAGGCATTCTTACAAAATATTCAATCATGACCAAACAGAAATGGAGATTCAGGAGCCAAGAGGCCTGGAGAAGAGGCGGGGTGGGGTCAGGGGACAGTAAGAGCATCAGGGAACAGCACCACTGAGTGAGGACAGGAAGAGCAGGCTGAAAAAGAGATGAAAACAAGGGGGACCAGCCACTTCAATCACCTCTGGAAATGCATGGGAACAGAGGCAACAGCCACATCTCCCCACACCTGAGAGAGAAACAGGTGTTTCTAACCTAACCTAACCACTTCCTTCCTAGCATTTTCTTGTTTCCTCGGGGTCAACCAAGGAATTGAATTTTACGAGACCCTAAGATGAGTGTTCAGGGGACACAGGTCAATCAAACCAAAGTTACCTTTCAGAGATGCGCTTATACTAGGGACGACTCATCCACTTTTTCATCCCAGGGAGGAGAAAGAGAATCTTTGGACCATAAGGCCACACACTATTCACTCATTCATTCATTCATTCAACAAATATACGTAAAACCTAGCATGTGCTAGGCACTTTCTAGATATGGGGAATTCAGAAGTCATCAGAAGTCATCAAAGTCTCTGTTTTCATGATCCTTATATAAAATTGGGAGCTCTGGCCAGGTAGCTCAATGGGTTGAAGCATTCATTGCCCTGATGAACCAGAATTGTGGGTTTGATCTCTGGTCAAGGCACATACAAGAGGCAACCAATGTCAGGGGGAAGGGCGTTGGGGGGAGGGGGGAGGAAGAGGCAAGGAAGGGGAGCAGTTTAGACAAGAACCTAGTATAAAGGAACCATAGACATGAACAATAGGTGGGATTGACTTTGGGGGGAATGGGTGGGTGGGGAGGGGAATAAAGGGGAGCAAAAAGGGGATGGATGTAATACAACAACAATAAAATTTAAAAAAAGAATAATAAATATAATCTTAAAAAAAAAAAAAAAGAGGCAACCAATGAATGCATGGATGGGTAGAACAGCAGGTCAATGTTTCTCTCTTTCTCTCTCAAATTAATAAACTTTAAAAAAAAATGAATTTAAAAATAGGGGATTATGTTCCCCTAAGCATGGCCTACATTTCAGCGAGGGAGTTCTGTCCTCTCTCCACTCATAGACGTGGGTGCCATCGGTGGTTCTCACTGGAAGTGGCAAAGCTCAGGGGACTTTGGAAAACTTAGAAAGGTAGTGTTGGGCCTTGAGACAATTGCAGAGGCCTACTGGTATCTAGTGGGTGAGGCCAAGGACGCCAGACATCATTTGTTGCCCCGACAACCTTCACGCCTAACAAGAGTCAAGGCCCTGCCTGGCTCGAAACGCACCAATGGTGTGAATCGTGCTGCTATGAACATTCATGGACAAGGATTTGCTTGAATACCTGTTTTCAATGCTTTTGAGTCTATACCGAGAAGTAGAAGTGCTGAATCACACAATAATTCTTTGTTTCACTTTTTGAGCAAGCACTGGGCTGTTTTCCACAGTGGGGAATCTCTCCACACAATGGAATACTACTGAGTCATAAAGAGGAAGGAAGTACTGATGTGTACTGCAAGTGTGGACCATGAAAACACCGTGCTAAGTGAAAGAATCTAGACACAAAAGGTCATCTATTGCGTGAATCCATGTATATGAAACACCCAGAAAGGGTAAATCTATAAGGACAAAAGGCAGACAAGGAGCTCACAGGGGCTTCAGGGAAAAAGGAATGAGGATGACTCTTAAAGGTACCATTCGTGGGGATGAAAATGTCTTGAAATGAGACAGAGGTGATGGCTGCACAGTCCTGTGAATGTACTAACTGCCACTGAAGTGTACACTTCAAGCTAGTTAATGGTTAAAATAGTTAAATTTATGTTACATGTATCTCACTTTTATTTTTAAATGTCTTTAAATCCTTTGTTGGACATTTAAAAGGTGACATCTGTTTATCTGAACCTTGTATAGAAATATATATATATATATATATGTAATTTTCCCAGTTATTAGCCACTAGATTGTTATTTTTTCCGGAAGTGTAACTATGATGTAAATTCAGGGAAGCTAATATTTTTGTCCAAACATTATGAAGAGCTGCTGACTGTTTCACAACATGATATCCATTAGAGCAACATTTTTCATGATCTGCAATCGTATATATCACAGCAACAAGTACCACAAGCTCTTGGCAGCTCCATTACATTATTGCAGGCCTTATCAGTGGGAGTAACGTGGGGCGAGGGTCAGGACATGCGGGTCCCCTCCAAGCTTACAGGACGTCAAGGCAACACAGGATATGGAGTCTTAGTCAGAGTTCTTGCGCCCCAGCTCCTTGCGCAAAAATGGAGATAGAAAGGCCAGGCAGAGGCTCCCCTTCAGGGTAAACGTGCAGCTGGGCTCTTATCCGGGCTCAGGGCACGAAAGCTGCGGTTCTAAGTGGGTTGAAGGAGGTCAGCCTCCTCTGGGTCTTTCACAACGGGGACCGGCGCCTTCCCACACACACTCTGGCAGCACTCAGAGTCCCCTCAGCACTGGCCTTTCTGCTCACAGTTGTTTGGAGGCTGGAGCTTCAGGATACCTCCAGGCCTTACTCACATCAGGAAAGAGCATGGCCACAGACCAACCCCATCATTCTGTTTCGCTCCCACCACTCCTACAGACCCACAGACCAACCTCATCATTCTGCTTCACTCCCACCTCTCCTACAGACCCACAGACCAACCCCATCATTCTGCTTCGCTCCCACCTCTCCTACAGACCCACAGACCAACCCCATCATTCTGCTTCGCTCCCACCTCTCCTACAGACCCACAGACCAACCCCATCATTCTGCTTCGCTCCCACCACTCCTGCAGACGGCGGCCACGACAGTCTGCGGCCCGCCTGCGGAATAAGCAATCTCCGCCAGGGGCCAATGTTGGACTTTCCCTGCCAGCACAACCGGTAATTTGATTCAGCCTCTGGTCCATTTGCTTCCAGTCAGTGCCATGAACTTATTATTTATTTTTATTTTTTTTTAGAGAGACGGAAGGGAGAGAGGCAGAGAGGGAGAGAGACATCAGTATATGGTTGCGTTTCACCTGCCTCCAGCCACAGACCTGGCTGGAGACCTGGCTTGCAACCTGGTTATGTGCCCTGGCTGCGACCTTTGGGTTCGCAGGCCGGTGCCTTATCCACTATGCCACCAGCCAGGGCCAAGGCCATGAACTTATAACCACAGCTAAACACCTTATCGTATAGATGTTCATTTATTTATACTGTTCCACATGTGATCCATGCTTTTGATCTGAACACTCCCATGTTCTTTGACTTTGGAAAATCATTTCCCTTTATGTCTTTGAATATCTCGTCTGACTGTCTTTCCTCTGTTCCAGAACTTGAGCTCTATGTATGTGATGACCTCTTACTTCTTCTTCTTCCACATTCATCTGCTCTTGTTTCATATCTGCCTATTTTTATTTTATCTCCTCCACTTCTCTCTCTTTTATGTTTCAATGCATGGTTGCCTTTTGTGTGCCTCCAGCTGGGTTTGTGGCTGGTGACCTGGACTTGCAACCTGGGTGTGTGCCCTGAATAGCAAAAGTTATATTTGCCACTTTAGGGGAAAAAATCAGCATGGAGCTGGGAGGGGCAGAGCAGGGGGTGGGGTTGCAGTGGAGGTGGGACTGCCCAGGGCGGGAGGAAGAAGAGAAAGAAAGAATGGCTCATGGACCTTAGAGTTTTTAATGTCCTTGAAATGCCCTGACTGGAGCAGCTCAGTGGATTGAGCATCCCCTGTGCACCGAAAGGTCACTGGTTCAATTCCCAGTTAGGGCACATGCCTGGGTTTTGGGCCAGGTTCCCCGTTGGGGGCATGCAAGAGGCAACTGATCACTCGCACATTGATGTTTCTCTCCCTCCCTTTCTCTTTCTTTTAAAGTAAATAAATGAAATCTTAAAAATAAAATAAAATCAATATGCTTAAACGACCCCTGAACAAAGAACCATCACTCTGCCCCTCAGCTCCTCCATACTTTGTGCTTTGCTTTTTTCTGCCCCCTTAAGTTTTCTAGTAAAAGTTTCTTTGAAGAAGTCCAAATGGGCCCTGGCTGGTGGCACAGTGGATAAGGCACCGGCCTGTGAATCCAAAGGTCGCTGGTTCGATTCCCAGCCAGGGCACATAACCAGGTTGCAAGCCAGGTCTCCAGCCAGGTGTGTAGCTGGAGGCAGGTGAAAGGCAACCATACATTGATGTCTCTCTCCCTTCCCCTGTCTCCAAAAATAATAAAATAGAATCTTTAAAAATATATACATTTATTTAAAAAAGGAAAAGAAAAAAGTCCAAATGTGTCCCTGATGAACTGAAGGATAGGAGTGTGAAAGGGGGAGACTTGGGATTAGCGACACTTGGGTACAAATCCTATCTTGGAAGCTCTGTGGCCATGGGCAGCTGGCCACTTTGAAATGTGGTTTCCCCTTCCCTAGGCAGAGGGGTTTAAACAAGACCATGCAGGCGTGAGGCATGGCGTAGTCCCGGACATGCTCTGGGTGTTTGTAAGTGATGGTTTGCTTCTTTCCTTTTCTTACAATCTTGAGTCCAAAGAATCAGAAGGGTCGACCACCCTTGGAGAAAGCAGCTGTACCAGCTGGAGGAACTGAGAAGGGCTGTGAGCTAGAAGAATAAAGAGACCAAAAAGCAAGGGGATACAGAAAGCCAGAGAACATAAAGAGAGTGGAAATCCAGAAAGGGAATCAGGGTGACCGGCTGAAGTGGCAGGCCCTTCCTGTCCTTGGTTTTCCCATCCGGGGCCTCATCTAGTGCATGTTACCCAGGAGAAGAAACAGCTCTGTGAGTGTGATCTCTGCCACACACCATGGAAGATACTGGCCTTTTAAATATTCAAATCCCCAGGAAACCAAGAGGGACCGGAGCGCCCTTTCCTTCCAGGAGCCCTGAGCTCAGAAGTAGTAAGTGTTCTGTGCCCCATGTTATCAGCTCCTGGCCACCAGGAGGCCCAGTGTCTGCAAGGCTCTGTGTTTTGACTTGACCTAAGCTTTCTTGGCCGCTGTCATTCTCCTCCCTGGATTCTTTCTGTTCTTGGGGTAAGGGGTGTTTGCTTTACTTTGTAAATCTGCTATCCTTGAAGTAGGAAGGGTGTTAACGAAGAAGCAGAGGCCAGTTACCCTGTGTGTGTGCCTGTGGGGTGGGGGTGGGGGGTGTCCGCATTCTTTCCTACCCGAAAGGCAAGAGTGGTAAGAGGAAAGGGAAATGAGAGAGGGGGCTGGAGATGGGAAAAGAAAACAGCACCTGTCAACACCACACACCTGAGAAGCGCAGGACTGGTCTGCAAAGGCAGGAGTGCTCAATATCTGTGGAACAGAAGGAGCCTCTAGCCTGGGGTGGTGGGTTCTGCCAGAGTGGACAGGGGGTCTGGACAGGGACGAGGGCCTTACAAAGGGCAGGCCTGGCCTTTTAGTCCCAGTGCCGGAGGCCCGGGCAGATTTGGGGCTCAACTCCAAATCAGAACTCCAGGCGCCATCCAGTGGCTGTTGAGGAGACTACAGGATAAAAGAGGATGAAAAAACAAACAAAATCCCTGAGAAGGCACTGCAGCCCGCGCCAAAAGCGGTGCCTTTGCTCCGCCTGCCGCCCCATCAGTTCACATCCTCAGTCCAGTCAGAACGCCCTACGCTGCGCCTGATCCCGACGGGCTGCTCTCACTGTGTGACCTCCGACAGGCAGCTCTGCCCTCTAGGTCTGGCTCCCGAGGGGTAAAATAAAGGGGCCGGACAGGTGAGGTCATAAACCAGGCCGTGTGCTTAGCACTTTAGCTCATCTAACCCTCAAATCCAGGGAAATGGCAATCACCCCGCCCCTTGCACCCCAGTCACTCCTAGCCCCACATGTTCACCCATTGTTCACCTGTAAAATCTACCATGGCCACCTGTTAAGGCTTGGCTGGAAGGTCTGTAAAATGGGCATGATGAAGGCAATGATTCCTACCTCACAAGGTCGCTGTAAAGATAAAACACAAATAAATGCCTGCAAATCCCTTACCATAAACTAAATGTTAGCTATTATTGTAGGAAGAATTAATAGCTACCACTGGCCGAGAGTCTAAGATGTGCCAGGCACCATGTCCCGATGCCTTAGAACACTTTCCTCAATTCTCACTATCACTTCTTGGGGGTAACAGTTCCAATCCCCGTTGTACAGACAGAAACAAACCCAGAGTAATTTGCCCACAGTCGCTCTAGTAGGACTGGAAGGAAGCATTTTAATCTTTGCATTTCCTTACATGCACGTGGGAAATAGTACTGGTCTGTGCTCTTTACCATAGAGGCTGGTTTTAGGGTTTTGTGTGTTGGGGAGCAGAGGCAGAGGGCGCGGGTCACAGGCTGGGCAGGTAGAAGCCTGCTCTGTGCCAGAGGTCCTGCTCTGTACCTTTTCTTCCCACCTAGTGCCAGAGAGAGAGAAAACCCAGGTGAAACTCACCCATCTGCCCCCACTCCGTCCATTGAGGGGCTCAGTTATTGCCTCCCACTTCCTCACCAACTTTCCCCGCCAGCTTCCAGCAGCTTTGCAGACAGGTTTGGGGGCACCAGGAGACAGGCACGGCTGGAGAGCCATGTCTCTGCTAGACCGAGGAGTGCAGACTTGCGCAGACCCCAAGGGTTTCCGTGGAGCCCCCCTCCCTTCCTGCCGCTTGTAGAAGGAATCGTCTGTTTTCGGCTGAATAAACAAGGAGGGGGAAGCGCAGCCCGGCTCCCTGCCCCCCACCCGGACCCCCGCACAATGCGCCTTTCTCCGGAGACGCCGCCAGGGCGCCGCTGGAGCGCTCTCCGTCTGGCTTCCCCTCCCCCTGGCAGCACTGCAAGACCCACAAACCGACCCCAAGGAAACCAGATTTTTTTTTTTTTTTAAGAAAAAGAAAACAAAAAAGAAATCCAACAAAGAACTGAGCGCGGCAGCACGCGACAGGAGCGTGCGGATCTAGCTCGCGTCCCCCTGTCCCCCACAGTCAGGCGAGGCGAGCGCAGCGCTGGGAGCCCACCAGCCTCTTCTCTCCCACAGCCCGAGCCCCAGGGGCTCAGCCTCACGCGGCCCCTGCGTCCCGACAGCGCACGAGGGCGCGCAGTCCTGGGGCGACCCGCCAGGGTTCCGGCCACCGCGGCCTTCACATATGGATGGCCAGCTGATTCTCCAGGTCCTCCAGGCGCGCTGTCAGCTGGGCGAGTGTGCAGTTAAGGAAGCCGTTGAGGGTCTCAGGGGTCGGGTCCCCTTCACTCCAGCCGACGCCCCCCATCCACAAAGGATATGGTTTTGAGTCAGACTCTCGAGCGCCCCCAGCGTGCGGCCCTGGAACTCCATGAGGCTTTCGCATTCGCAAGGACTCCGAAGCTCTGTCCCGGCGCCGATGCCCTCCTCTACCAGGGGGGCACAGGGAGTTGGGGAAATAAGAATCTTCAAGAGGACCAACCGGCCCTGGCTGAGGTCCTCTGAGAGGCCTGCACCCTGCCTGTACTTGGGTGTATAGGCTTTCGGTTCAAGCTGGCCCGGAGAAGAGTCCCAGCTACATAGCTGTGATACAGTGGAAACCTCACCCAACCTTTCCAAGTCTCAGTTTCCTCATCTGTAAAAATGGGTACAATGAGAAAACCTATTCATTGGCTGGTGCTGAAGACTCTATGATCTGTGTGTGTATGTATGTGTGCGCGCGTGCATGCACACATCTAGAATATTTCTCAAAACTTGATGCTCAGAATCACCAGATCTTGTTAAAATATAGGTTATTATTTGGAATGGGGAAGGAGCTGAGATGTTCCCAAGTGCTGTTGATGCTTCTGGTCCGCGGACCACACTTTGAGGAGCAAGAGTTCACAGCAGGAATTTCCAGATAAAGCTTTATGCAGTGATAGAATGTTCTGTTATCTGTCCTGTCCTGTGTGATAGCCACAAGCCACATGTGGCTATTTAATACTTGAAGTGTGGCTAGTGTGACTAAAGAACTAATATTGTAACTTGATTTTACTTTAATTAATTTAAATGAAATGGGCACATTGAGCTGGTGGCTGCCTTATTGGGGAGTGCAGACCTACAGCACGGCCTGGCGCAGGAGACACCTAATAGTGTATTTCAACTAAACCAATGCTTCTCAAGTGTGGGCCAGAAGCATCAGCATCATCTGGGAAGCCGTTAGAAATGCAGATTATCAGACTCCACCCCCGACCACCTGAGTCAGAAACACTGGGGTTGGAGCCCAGCCATCTGAGTTTCAACCAACCCTCCCGCAAGCTGTGTTTTAACTTCTAGGTGAGTCTGGTGCACACTACCGGTTAGGAACTACTGATCCAAGTGCATCTCTGACACATTTCCACATCTCTAAAATCAAAGTAAGTGCCTCACGAGTTCGGCACCTGTTATTTTCTTAGCTGTATGGAAACTAATGGTGAATTTGACAATGGATGGTATCCTAGATTTACTGACCTTCTGTACACAGGTGCCATTTTTAACATGACAGCACCATGCCTGGGCCTTCAGTAAAGAATTACTGTTATGCTTTAAAAAGTTATTTCTTAATCGTGTATGGACCCTCAGCAAACTGCTGTATATCATGTCATTAATGGTACTGATGACTGTCCTGAAAAGACTCTTAACTTTGCAGATGAGGAAACCAAGGGCCAGAGAGGAGGGAAGATCGGCCCAAGGCCACACCGCCAATTAGTGGAGAGCCTCAACTACAGAGCCCAGATGATTTCTCTTAGAATTCTCTACCTGGAAGCAACCTTGGGTAGCCAGCACCCTCCCCTGTTACAGAAGAGGGAAGGTGAGGTAGTTAAGTGACTTGTCCCAAGTCCCACTGTGTGGGATATAAAAGCCAGGATGGAAGGGGCCCCAAAGGAGCAGCTAATCCAGGGCCTCCACAATATACTGGCTAATTGTTAGAATTAGCCTGGGAGAGTTGCATGTATACATGTGTAAATATGCATATGCACACACACATGAATTTGGATATGTGGCTGACCCTTGAACAAAGTGGGGTTTAGGAGCCCTAATCTACTGCATAGTTAAAACTCTGTATTACTTAAGTCAGCCCTCTGCATATGCAGCTTCCAACTGCAGATGAAAATACAGTTGACTCCTGAACAACATGGATTTGAACTGGGCAATGCCTTTATCGGTATATATTTTTTATCCACATACAAGTGGACTTATGCAGTTCAAGGGTTATTCAAGGGTCAACTGTACGTGTGTGTGTGTGTGTGTGTGTGTGTGTGTAAGATTTCCCAGGCCCTGCCCGGCCCTACTGAACATAGCTTTGGTAGTAGTGTCTGGTAATCTAAAAGAAGAGGTACATTTTAGTAAAGATTCTGGTAAGAATTACCCCCAAGAAATTTCCTACATGGCCTCAGGACACAAGGTTTGACAGTCTTCTCCTCCATGGATTGCATTGCCGCCCCACTCTTTTTCAGTTGAACACCAGATAAAATTGATGGATTGCACTTATGGGCTACATTGCTCAAGAAAAATACATAGCTTTGTGTCCTTGAAACACACTTAGTCCTGCCACTTTACCAGGCCTGTAAAACTGAATTCCAACAAGCTAATAAAATCTATGATGCAATTCCACTTGGTAATGTTCTTTGGCATTCCTTTGAAAAAGTTCCCCCGAATGATTCTGAACACCCACTTATGTGAGGAACAGGTAGCTTAACCTAGTGCTTCTTAAACCTCAATGTACATGAGAATGCCCTGAGGATCTTGTTCAAGGACAAAATCTGCTTCATTAGGTCTGGAGTGGGAATGTTGCAGTTCTAAGAAGCTACCAAGTGATGGCGCTGGTGTGTGGACCACACTTGGCGTAACAAGGCTCTGTCTGGTGAGTCAAGCCCTGGCTACAGCTCTACGAAGCGGGTAGGTAGTAAGGGGAGATACCAGAGGTTGAACAGTGAGAGAAGGGGAGGGCTCCCTAGCCAGACGTGCTCACCTGGGCAGATGCTGCCTTTGAGGTTCTCCAGCAGGTGTGTCATGGTGTTGAAGTCAGGGGAGTAGGATACGTGCAGTTCTGCGGGCTCCGAGGCGATCTCACGCAGCTCCTCCTCCACTGCCTTGCCCACGCCCACGGCGTACATGACGATGCCTACAGCGGGGACAGGGGGTGCTCTAGACCTCAGGAAAGCCATCTCTCCGCGTACAACCCAACCCCAGACAGTGCGGCCTGCACCTAGCCCACCTTCCTCCTTGGCGCGTGCTGCCCACACTGAGATGTCATCCTGGGAGCGGCCATCGGTGAAGACCAGGCCTACGCGAGGCACGTTGAGGACGCGGGGCCGCGCGCCCTGCGCCTCGGAGAAGCTGTGTTCCACCATGTGGCGCAGCGCCAGCCCAGTCATGGTACCACGTTCCATGTATTCCACCGCCAGAACCGCCTGCTTCACCTCTGCGGCGGTGCCGTAGCGACCCAGCGGGAACTCTGTGCGCACACGGCTGGAGAACTGCACCAGCCCTACCCGTGTGCCCTCAGGGGACACGTCCAGGAAGTCCACGATCTGGTTCACAAAGCGCTTCACCAGCTCAAAGTTCTGCGGGCGCACACTCTTGGAGCCGTCCACCAGCAGAACCAGGTCCACGTGGCCTTCCCGGCACCCTGCACCATGAGGAGAAGGTCTTGGATGGAGAAACCAGTACTTTTGGCTGGCAGCAGCCATCTGGTCATTCATTCACAAACACGTATTACATAACAGATACCATGTGTGCAGGTCTTCCTGCGCCAGGCAGGAATGTATTATTATTTATCAGCACATCATTTTAACCTTTGTCATTTATTAAGTGCTAAACACAAGCTAGGCAATCTGCCAAAAGCATCTTTTTAATAATAATGATAATGATAATACCCATAATCACAATAGTTACCACTTATTAATCATCTGCTATGTATCAGATAGAATTCTGAGCACTTCGCCAATATTAACAATACTAAACAAAAACAAAAACATTGTTTGACAGTTCATCACATGCCAGACACTGGGCTTGGTGTTTTATTATTTTTTTCTCAATCTTCCTAATTACCTTGGGGATTATCCCTATTTTCTATAATCTCAGATTCTGAAGGATACAGATCTGGATATCTTAGCTAGTAATGGCTGAGCCAGGACTTGAAACCAGGTCTGTCTGACCCCAAAAGCCATGCTCATAATCACTTTGCAATGTTGACTCCCCTGTTCTGAGCCAGCAACATTGCTAGCCCTAGATAAGTTTCAACAATAAATGCAGCATAATCCTGATCCATCAGGAAACCAGAATAGTCAGACATGCCATATGTTACAGTTAAGAAAAATGCTAGACTAGCCTGCAAACCCAGAAGTCGCTGTTTTGATTCCCTAGCCAGGGCTCATAACCAGGTTGCAATCCAGTTCTCCAGCCAGCTCTGTAGCTGGAGGCAGGTGAAAAGCAACCATACAATGATGTCTCTCTCCATCCCTGCCTCTCTCCCTTCCCCTCTCTCTAAAAATAATAAATAAAATCTTTTAAAAAATAAAATAAAATATATTACATTTTAATTTGTTTTAAAAAATGAAAGAAAGAAAGAAAAGAAAAGGTTGCTGGTTCGATTCCCAGCCAGAGCAACATAACCAGGTCTCCAGCCAGGTCTCCAGCCAGGTCTGTGGCTGGAGGCAGGTGAAAGGCAACCATACATTGATGTTTCTCTCCCTCTCTGACTCCCTCCCTTCCCCTCTCTCTGAAAATAATAAAATCTTTTTTAAAAAAAGAAATAAACAAAGAAAAAGAAAAGAAAAATGCTAGACTAGAGAGGTATGTAGAAAGCCCAAGGTAAGAATAATTCATTTTTTCCTGGAGTTGCTGAGGAAGGTTGCAGGGAGGTGGTAACATTTGACTTGGTCTTCAAGGATGGGTAGGAGTTCTCCAAAGCAGGAAAGGATATTCTAGACGGTGGGAACAGAATTGCAAAGGCATGGAAACTGAGAGCTCTGGATACATTTGGGAATGGGCAGTATGGCTAAAATGTTCAAGTGTAGCAGGAAACAGATTTATGGGGTTGGCTGAAGTTAGACCATAATGAGCTAAGGCACTGGTTTCAAAAATTTGACCACAACCCACAGTAAAAATAATATCAATTATTATTATTATTACTATTATACATCATGATGTACTACATATAATTAAAATTAAATTTCATGAAGCAATGCTTACTCTTTCTACAGACTATAAACTCTATTTTTTCTCTCCTCTTTTAAAGATTTTATTTATTTATTTTTAGAGAGAGGGAGAAGGGAGGAAGAAGGAGAGGCAAAGAAACATTAATGTGAGAGAGAAGCAGCAATCAGTTGCCGCTAGTACACGTCCTGACCAGGGACCGAACCCACCACCCAGGCATGTGCCCTGACCAGAAATAGAACTGGCAAACTCACTTTGCAGGCTGACACCCAACCAACTGAGCCACACTGGTCAGGGCTCTCCCCTGATTTGATTTCATTATTCATTGACGCGATTGCACCTACCATTTAAAGAACTCGGGGGTCAGGCATTGATCTTTATTCTATAGGCTTTTGAGCAAGGGAGGAATGTGATCTAATATGCATTTTAGAAATTAACCTTGGCAACAGGGTAGAGGATTGAGGCAAGGCAGGGCATATCCTCCAACCACATCACCACCACCCACACCCACACTTCACACTGAAGTCAAGGAGGCTCAGAACGTGAGCAGCGAGGTGGAGACAGACAGAACCCCTCCCACCCATAACTCACGGTTGCAGCTCTTGCCATCTGCCTGGAGTTGCCGCCCGTCAGGGCACAGGCAGCGGTAGGTGAGGCCCTCACTCACACACTGGAACTCACATCCATGGTCTACGCCATTGCAAAGGTCCCGAACTTAAAGGAGAGACAGGTCAGGGTGAGTCAGGGTAGACTCCACCAACCAAGATTCCCCCTGCCCCTCTTCATGATGCAGGAGACCCCTCCTCACCCTGACAGCTCCTCCCATCGGGTAGCAAGTCATGGCCCTCTCTGCAGCGGCACTGTGGCCCACCGAGGGTGCTGACACACTCGTGCTGACAGCTGTGGTTCCCAGAGCTGCAGTGGTCAATGACTGGTGGGCAGGGAGAGACAGCAAGATGTCATGTCTGACTGGAGCCATCAGAGACTTCAGTCTAAGGTGTTAGAGCGGGAGAGGGTCCCTGCCCTGAAGATGCTCACTGACTGTTAGAGGAGGACCAAACTCTGCCACTTCATCTGTCTGAGCCTCCATTTCCCCATTTGCAAAATGGCAATACGATAGAAGTGAACAATTGCTATTCACAACCTCCTTCTGAGGTTGAGCTGTTGCCTAGTTGAGTATATTGATGTGCAAAGATGGCCTAGAGCTACTCTGGGGAGTAGGGACTGGAGAAGGGTGAATTAGCCTGCAAAAATAGTGAGAATTTGGGGTTTCTAGAAAAGAGATGGGAATGGAGAAGGGAAGAAAAACAACAGACAAATGGTGTGAAGTTGAATGATTGTGTGAGTTGAAGATGCTAGGTAAAAAATCCCTTGTAACAGGGCGACAGGGCTTTCAGGGTCAAGGGTGCCTAATATTCAACTATCGAAGATGGATGTTTCTGCCCTGGTGGGTGTGATCAGTGGTTGGGCACTGGCCTGCACACTAAAAGGTTGCTGGTTCAATTCCCGGTCAGGGCACATGCTTGGGTTGCTGGCCAGGTCCCTGGTTGGAGGCAACTGAGCAATGTTTCTCTCCCTCTCTTTCTCCTTCTCTTCCCTTCTCTCATAAAGTGAATACCTATTTTAAAACATGGATATTTCCTTTTTTGTTTGTATGTTTGACTTTACTTAGAATTCACAACTCTGTTCATCCCCTCTTTAGTAAAATGGACATATGAATGGACTTACATATTCACTCACATTCCCTGTGTACACAAGTGTGTAAACCAAGGCAGAGGCTGGTTCACACACATGGAACGAGGATGGTGTGTGTGAGGTTGAAAAATTGAGGGAGGAGCCATAAACAGATTGAATTCAGCAGAAGCTCAGTGAGAGGACATCACAGAAAGTAAGCACTTGAAGGTCCCACAGATCTTGAGGACAGATTGGGATGTTTATGGGTCATCATCCCACGGGGGATTCAAGCCAGTTTTATTCTAGAAACAAGAAGACTCCCAGATGATATCTGGGTTATGGGGATCACATGGCCTCATTTTCCAGGCTATTGTGAAGTTGAGGGATGATGTGTGCAATGCCCCAAGCACATGATCTGATGCTGACTTGGTACTCAATAAATGGTAACTGCCGGTAAGATCAAAGGAGTGGACACACACACACATGAAAATGAAAATCCCAATTGTATAAGCAAGGCATTGTGCACCATAGCCTTTCAGAAGGCAAAACTGAAGACTCAGGCCTTGAAAGATTTGCAGGTGCAGGAAGAAGCAGCAAGGGAGCCCAGGCGAGCAGCCCAGAATGAGCTGGGGCGCAGCAGCGGGAATGACAGCATGTACCAGGAAGGGGTGGCAGTGCACGGACACCCTAACTGAAGATCACAACAGTACGTTACAGAAACAGTAAAGATGTGCCTGTGAGAAGACGGAAGTCAGTGTGGGAGGTGCATTGGACCCAAGTAGGAGACGAGCCTGGAGGTGAGGACAGAAGGATGCAGAAAGCACACTAACTGGGCTAAAGGTTTCTATCCCTGTCCCACCAAGGACTTGTGTGACTCCAAGCATACCTTTCCTTCCTGAGACCTGCAAAGTGAGAAAGCTTAACTTTACTTCCAGAAGCCCTTCCAGACCCATTGGGCTGATGCCGGGGCAATGGGGAGCCACAGCAGGCTCAGGAGCAGTGAGGTTGCAGGGCAGGAGGTGCTCTCACCCAAACAGCTCTTGTTATCTGCTGCCAGCTGGTAGCCCGGGTTGCAGGCGCAGTGGAACGTGTGTGGGGAGCTAACACACTGGTGCTGGCAGCCATGTCCCCCCTCAGCACACAGATCCTTTCCTAAGGACACACAAGAGTATAATCAGTAAGGGACAAATGGGCAGAACCCGCCTATAAGAGACAGCTGGAGGGGGTCAAAAGCAGGAACCATGATCAAGTATGGCCTTAGGTGGGATATGACTCTTTTGAGAAGGGCTTATCCAGGTGGGACAGCTTCAGGGAAAAGAAGAGCCTAAACAGCACCTGTGAATAGTCTCCAAAGAGTGGGGCGCAGGGCTAGATGTGTCAGTGGGACAGGGGTAAGATAGGAAGGTGAGAGGTGCTGAATCAAGGTGGGCGGAGTAACTCCAGGTGTGACTAGAACAGATCTGTATTGTGGGAGAAGCTAAAAGGCGAGTGGGCGCGGCCATGCCCCTGTGGGTGGTCATGACTCTGGAGGGGACCGTTGCTTTCGGCTTTGACGTGCGGTGTGTCTTGTGTTGGGGTCGGACTTGAAGCCTGTGGTTAAACCACAGCTCACGCTGGTGGGAGGCACGCCAAATGTTGCTCCTGGTGGACGAAGCCTAAGCAACAGTGAGCAGAGCCGGCAGGTCACCCAGCAGGCGTCAAGCCAAAGCGACTCAACTGTGTGGTAGGCGGGGCTACAGCGGGAGTGGGCGGGGCCACCCCGGTTGGCGTGGGATTCCTAGGTGGGAATTCAGGAATCTAAGTTCAGCCCCGCTCCAGCACTCTTCGTAACTCACCACACAGCCGGCCCTGGAACTGCAGGCCAAACTCCTGGATGAGGTCGAAGGACTCAACCAAGAAGACGTGGTCATCCAGTGGGTGGGACGCCATGGCGCGCAGGGAGCCCACGTCCGCTCGCTGCACCCCCACCGCGTAGATCTCAATGCCGCGGGCGCGCGCCTGAGCCGCCACCTCGGCCACCCGATCCTGGGGCCGCCCATCTGTGACAACGACAGCGACTCGAGGCACTCGAGCCTCTAGAGGACGCGCGCCTTCGGCCACGCTGAAGGCCACATTCATGGCATACTGGATCGCCAACCCGGTCATGGTGCCTTGAGCCAGCGGCACCAAAGAGCGGATGGCGCGCTCCATGTCCTCGCGGCGAGAGAAGGCGCCTAGTCGGAAGACACTCTGCACTTGGCTCGAATACTGGATCACGCCGACTCGCGTAGCGTTGGGCCCCACGTCCAAGCCGCGGAGGATGCCCACCAGGAATTGCCGCATGGTCTCGAATTCAAAGGGGCGCACGCTGCGCGAGCTGTCAATCACAAACACCAAATCCAGAGGCCCAGTACGGCACCTGGGACCTGCGAGAAGATCAGAAAGGACTTTCCTAGGTCGGCAAAGCCTCCTCTCCCAGGAGACATCCCCAGGTCAACCCAGAGCAGAATGGTGCTATCCCTGCATGACAGCTCCCACATAGAATTAGCCTAGCAAATGCAAGTTAGATACATGCACTCGCCCAGCGTTTGCTGAGGACCTGGACTGGGAGATTTCATCAACTCTCTAGCCTACAACTCGGGGGGTGGGGGGCTATTCTGAGAGAGGGAAAGGTAATGTCACAAACTCAAATGCCTCTAGGGGGTCAAGAAGGCAACATAAAATGAGTAAACTGGTAGGGCAGAATGGTGGACACCTGTATTCTTTCTCAAGAGAGCAGCTCCAGCCAAATACTGCCATGCAGCTTTGTGGACCCTGTGTTAACAGATCCTTGAATTTGTCAGGAGAAATCCCAAATCAGGATTTTTATGTGAAATCTGATTTTTTCAAACAACTTCTTAAATTTTATATTATTTTTTTTAAAGGTTTATTTATTTATTTTTAGAGAGAGGAAGAAAGAAAGAAAAGAGGGTGCCTCTCACACGCCCCTAACCGGGGAGCTGGCCTGCAACCCAGCCAAGTACCCTGACTGGGAATCAAACCTGCGACCTATCAAATCGCAGGTTGGCACTTAATCCACTGAGCCACACCAGCCAAGACAACTTTTAAAAATTTAACATCAGACATTCTGCATGAGCCCAATTTTGTTACCTCTCAGCCATTTCTTATAGATAAGAAGACAAACCCAGAGAGAGGAAAGGGTGGATTTGAGCCCATCCCTGAGAGATCCAAAGCTCTTGTTTTTCTATTCCCAGCAGGCCTAGCCAAGTGCTAACAGAGAACCTGCCTTTGTTCCTCTCCCCTCGGTGGTCAGGGCTCACCTTCGAACTGGAGATGAGTTTCCCAGGGCTGGAGAAGAAGCAGCAACATGGGCAGTGGGGAGCATGGAAGACCCCTCATGGCACTTGGAGGACGGAGAATGGAGGTTCAGAGCCTGGAGGGAAGAAGGAAAATCGCAACATAATAATATTTGGAGAACTCTCATTCTGGATGATGGGTACTTGGTGGTGGAGGAGGGCCATGGGTTTACTCTGCTAATATTTCTACTTTTGTGTATGCTTTAATAATAATTAATTTCTTAACCCTCACTTGAAGGTATTTTTTTTCATTGCTTTTAGAGAGAGAGGAGGGGGAGGGAGGGAGGGAGGGGGAGAGAGAGAGAGAGAGAGGCACTGATTAGAGAAAGGGATGATGCCCCAACCAACTGGGTACACTGGCCAGGGCCACAATAATTAATTTTCATTACAGTGAGATTTCTGGCAAACACAAGGAATTCTGCTTTGTAAATAAATAGAAGTAGATAAAAATATACAAAATGTAAAAAGAAAAAGACTTTCCTTAAAGGCCAAGCACAGTGTTGAACACTTCTCATGCCTCCTAGCATTTAATCCCCTTGACAATTCTATGAGACAGGCTGTATCCATTGTACAGATTAGCAAACTGTCTCAAAAAACTTAAACAGAGTCTCAGGACAAGCCAGTGGCTGCACCAGGATACAATCCTATGAGTAGGGATTTGCAAGGACAAGCCACGATGTTCCACACTCTCCTCCCCCAGGGAAGTAAACCTCTGCAGAAGGAAGCCATTCCCCACCTCAGGGACTCTGTCCCTGAAGCCCAACCCATGTAAGGCGCCTCTGTGTGGCTGTCCTCACACACGCGCATACACTTACACACACACATTGTGCAACCACAGGCTTCAGGAGAAGGCTGCAAGACATTTCGCTGGGTTGGGAGGGTAGGGGGCCTGCGGGCACTACGTTGGCCAAAACCCACACCATGGGCTTGAATTCCAGGCTTGGCGCCTCCACTTCTGGCCAGCTTTCAGGACAAGCAGCCAGGGGGCGCCTTCCAAGGTCTGGCTTGTTGGCTAGGTGGCCGTGGGAAGCCCACATCTGCCCAGCAGGTGCCCCTGTCCAGAGCAAACAGCAGGCGGGGAGCCCCGGGGCCTTGAGATAACACCAGGTGGGATATATGCAGCACTAGGGCACAGGAGCAGCCGTGCGCAGGGTTCTGAGGACAATGGCACTGGACGCACCCAAAGGGCAGTGAGTGGGCCGCTGGTGGGGCCTGGGAACGTGACCATGGATCATGTGGGGGCAGCAGGTGAGCGCTCACCTTCCTGAGGCCCCTTGAGAATCTGGAAAGACTCCCATTGTACAGAAGGGAAAAGTGAGGCCCAAGAAGGCAGCTGGCTGAGCTGCAAAGGAACCTGGGACTCTTTGCTTCCCTTCTTCCTTTAGAGCTGCCTGGCAACCTGGCGTCCAGGAGCGATTGAACCTCTTTTTCTTCCATTAACTCTCTCTGCCCTCTACCCCACCCCCACGCCCCATGCTGAAGCTGCGTAAGCCATTTTTCTATTGCTGCCTTTTGGTAGAGGGGGCCAGTCACCCTCAACCCAACCGCAACCCTGCCCCTCCCCCCAGTTCCGTGAATGGGCCTATTCTAAGCAAGGTCGAGCGCCTGAAGCTCACTCTCAGCGGCTTTCTCATCCCGGGTCCTCTCCGCCTTCGACTCTCAGGCCTGGTAGAACAAAAATCCCCCTGGCAGAGTACCTCATGGGAGGGTGACGAAAGTCAGATGTGCTGGTGGCTGGAGGTGGGAGGATGTGGAACGCTTTCCCTAGCGTAGGCCATGGCTGAGATCAGCACTCCCGGGGGCGCACGGGGGTAAAGCCACAATTGGCCTCTGCCACCTATCATCCTTTCCTACTTTCAGAAGCCTCCGGACCCCAAATCTTGATTAAGGACTCCTTTACCCTTCTCTTGGCTTGAGCGAACATCTCGCCCGGCACCCCACCTGTACCCCAGGAACCCTAGAAAGTCAAAATAGCATCCTCCCCAAAGTTCATCACCTTTCCAACCCCTTCATGCTTCAGAGGAAGGAACTAGGTCCAGAGAGGGTAATGCCTCACCCAAGTCACGTGGTGACAAGGCTGACACTTGAACCCCCGGTTCCTGGGAGGGGTTAATTAGTCCTGAGTTAAAATGGAGAGATTTGGAAGTGCCTTTCGGGTGGGGAAAGTGGGCTTCAAAGGCAGTTCTGTGAATAGTTCGAGTTGGCTGAAGAGCGAACACCTTAAGGATGTTCCTGGGGTCCCTAAGGGGAGGAGATTAGGGGAAACGTCCCCTCCCCTCTGTGGTGGGATTCAATTTGGAAAGGATCCCCCAGAAGTAGTCAAGGGCACTGCAGTTCCAAAGCGGGCACAGCGGTTAAGTTCGGTCGCCTGGTCTGGCTGGCCGCCTGCGCCCCGGCAGACCCCTCAGCGACCCCTGGCCCTTTGACTCACCTGAACCTGCCGGACAACTCGGAGGCGCGGCCGCAGAGCGGAGCCGACGGGCGGAGCCTCCCGGGCAGTTGGAGCAGGTAACTGCACGGGCAGCGTGCCCGAGGTGGGACTGCCAGGCAGCTGGAGGGAGCGGAGGCGGTGGCTACATTTAACCCGGGCTGCCGGATGGGGAGGGGGAGCGAGGGCTGCGACCCCTCCCACAGGCAGGGCGATCCCCCTTCTTCCGAGGGCCGGGGCGGGGCCAGATCTGGCGCCCCCTGCTGCAGCCACCCTGGAAGCCGCCGCCTCCGGCTGCCGGCCGGAATTCGGTACAGCGGGAGGCTGGGCGGCTACCCTCCCTGCAGACGGAATGCGTTGGAGGCTTTCGAGCCACTTCCCAGAGGAGAGCCCCAAGGGGCGGAGCGGGGCCTGCTGGGCCGCCGTCTGCCTGGCTCCGCTTCCGAGGGCGCGCCCGGCTCTTGCCCTCCGTTGCCCCCTCCAGGGGTGAGGAGAGGCCCCGACACTGGTCCTGCAAAGAGGGTAAAGGATTCGGAAGGACAGCCTCAGGGGTCATGGTTCTCCCCGCCCTCCCCCTGGTGGTCCCTCAAATCTGCTGTCAGGGACTCCTTTACATGTTTTCTGCAATTGCTTACGTCTTGGGTCCATCCACCCTCACCTATCAGAACTTACGGGCAGAGAAGCCTTCATGTTCCCTAGGTTCTGTCTGGCCCATTACTACACTTGGCTGATGGAGGCCCTGTGATCAAGGGAAGTAAAGCTGAGAGCAATGGGCCCCTGCTCTTGGGAGGCAGGGGAAAAGTGTGCTACTTCTCCCCCCATCTCCCACGCACACACGATTTGGGGTCCTTTTCATGTTTGCAGGCATCTGCTCGCAGGCAAGAGAGCACTGTGCTCCGTGCTTGATGCACAGGCATCAAGACTTCCCTGGGGTGGGTCCTCCCAGGAGGCAGGGAAAGCCGTGCGCCCTCACAGACGCTGCCTCCATCCCAAGGCCAACACAAGTGCGCCCTTTGTGCCGCTGGCGCCTCTCCCCAATGCTGCAGGATACAGTAGGCGTAGAGCCAGACCCGCAGAGTGACACCTGGGTGGTCCCGACTGGCTCAATGCAAGCCTCATTGAGCACTGTGCAGCCCAAATATTTAGCTCCAACTTCCTTGCGTCCCCTTCCGTACCTAACACTTCCTCGCCCTGACCACGAGGGGGCACCACTTGAACTTCATTGCATTCAACCTAAGCTCTGAGCTCCCCAGCGTGTCTCGCCTTGACACTCCCTGCTGCCGGCCTCGCAGGTCACCGCCAGAGCACACCACAGTCCTGAGGGAAGGCGTGCGCCGGTGCCTGCAGCAGCAGTGCGAGCAGACGGTGCGCATCCTACACGCCAAGGTGGCCCAGAAATCTTACGGAAATGAGAAGCGGTAGGTGTCTTAGAGGTCCCACCCGGGTCACTTCTGCACTCGGCCATAGGGGTTCCTTTCCATTAGTGCCTTTTAGAACCTGGGAGGCATTCAGAGCTTAGCTCTTGGTCCATCTTGGGCCTTTTCGTTCAATCACCAATAATCCCCACGGCGGTTTTAGGAGAACCTGGGAATCTGCAGTTCCCATTCACTCACTCATTCATCCGTACTTTCATTCAACAACTGGTAGCTGACTGCTTGTCAAGTGCCAGGCTCTCCGAGCACCGCCCAGCACTGGGCACACAGCTGAATAAGACAAATGCAGTCCCCGCTCTCATGCATCTTTATTCTAGTATGGAAGAGGCAGACAATGAAGTCCCACAGTCAATGAACAAGATCCTGATAAAAGCTGGAAGTGAATAATAGAAC
This sequence comes from Noctilio leporinus, assembly GCA_004026585.1. Lineage (NCBI taxonomy): Eukaryota > Metazoa > Chordata > Mammalia > Chiroptera > Noctilionidae > Noctilio > Noctilio leporinus. The sequence goes on from PVIW01000113.1 coordinate 645,209, forward strand.
AGTGCAGTGTGATAGAAGTAGAAGGGGGGTTACCTCAAGCTAGAAAGGTCAAGATGTCAAGATAACATCTGAGCTGAGACTTTAATGTGAAAATGGAGCCAGACAGGAGAAAATCTAGGGGAAGCAAATTCCAATGAGGAGAAACAGAAAACACAGGTCCTGAGGCTGTACCAACCAGGCCTGTTGAAGGTACAAAAGTTCAAGTGGCTGCAGTTTGAGGAAGGGTTTGGGGATGTAGAAAATAAAGGGGGAGAGGTCAGCAGGGGCCAGATCACGTGAGAACTCTGAACTTGAACTATTGGCAGGCTTTAAGAAGACAAGTAACATGATGGACACATGAAATAAAAAGGTGGAGGTGTTAAGAAGCCAGTAGATTCAGGATATGTTTTAAAGGTGGAGTGGACGGGACTTACTGACGGGTTGAATGAGGGAAGTGAAAAAAGAAGGTTCGGATATTAATGGGGTTCACAGCCATGAACAAGCCTGGGGAGGGCGGTGGGAAGGGTGGAGGGGGATTCTTTCGGGTTTCCACTATCTTTGACGTGCCTGCAAAACAGTCGAGTGGAGGCGATACAGGAGTCCAGCGCTTGCATGTCTCCGCAGGTTCTTCTGCCCGCCACCCTGTGTGTACCTCGCAGGTCCCGGCTGGAGGGTGCAGCCAGTACAGGGCCAAGGTGAGAACAGGCTCCAGAACTGGCCGCCTTCCTCTGGGGGGATAGGAAATGGGAGCAGGGCGGTTCGCACGCGCAGTCTCGCCGCGCCCTCTGGTGGCGAAAACTAGGCTTGCCTTGCACCCGAGTGTTTTAGGAGTCCTTCTAGGGCCCGCTGGCGTCCCTTTCCAGCCCCCCAGGCCGGGGAGACCGGGCCCACTGTCTGTGGTTACATGGGACTGGACGGCGCGTCTGGCAGCGCTGCCGAGACGCAGAAGTTGAATTTCGAGGAGCAGCCCGACGCCAGGGTGAGAGTGCATGGGAGGGGGTCCCAGTCCTGCTCCTATCCTTGCCCCTTTCTTAGGGAAGAAGGCCGATTTACTCCCCTGCAGAAGCCAAACTATACAGAGGGAGGGGGGCCCAGAGACCGAGGTGCTGCATGGAGGGTGAGCCCGAAGCCTGGACCATGTGGCTTCGTGTCCCCTCCGACGGGAGTGGGGGGAGGGGGCACATCAGACTGGGAGGCAGGGCGGGTGTCAGTTCATCCCGAGGTGGATGGCTGAGAAGAGCCTCCCCCATCTCGGCGAACCCCTTAGGAATTCGGTTGCGCCAAGACCCTGTACATCTCAGACGCAGACAAGAGGAAGCACTTCCGGCTGGTGCTGCGGCTCGTGCTCCGAGGGGGTCGGGAGCTGGGCACCTTCCACAGCCGCCTCATCAAGGTCATCTCGAAGCCCTCGCAGAAGAAGCAGTCACTGAAAAACACCGACCGTGAGTGGGGCGGAGCTTGATCACCGCGTAGTCGGGAGGCACAGGATTTGGGACCAGGAGAGACCTGGCTTGCAGGGGTGGGGTCAGGGGAGAGGGGCGGAGTCTGGAGGAGCTGGTGCAGTTTAGGTCTAGGAATGAGAAGTTGGAGAAAAGGGAGGAGGGAGGAGGGAGGGAGGGAGAGAGAGAGAGAGAGAGAGAGAGAGAGAGAGAGAGAGAGAGAGAGAATGAGAATGGGTGGGGAGTTGGGGACCTCTCAAACGACTGGCAGGTGCTGAACTAGAGGCAGGTTAAAAGTGACAATAAGCCCTGGCTGGTGGCATAGTGGATAAGGTGCCGGCCTGTGAACCCAAAGGTCACTGGTTTGATTCACAGCCAGAGCAACATAACCAGGTTGCAAGCTAGGTCTCCAGCCAGATCCATAGCTGGAGGCAGGTGAAAGGCAACCATACATTGATGTTTCTCTCTCTCTCTGCCTCTCTCCCTTCCCCTCTCTCTGAAAAATAATAAAATCTTTTAAAAAAGTGACAATAAAAATCAGTTAACATATTTATGCAGGGCCTGCTCTATGCCTGGCTCTATGCTAGGTGCTGGCTCCCTATAAAACAAGGACAAATGTCTGTTTTGGAGGCACGCACAGACTAGCAGAGGAGAGAGACTCACATAGCGGATCAAAGAGACTGTTTGAGATACTGTCCTGGGTGCCAAGAGACAAATCCCAGAGCTAGAGGATTTGAGAATATAAGGGGGGCTCTGAATAACAGTGACCTTACCACCTCCACCCTCACTGGGAGGTGGGAGGGTGGGGTAGGAGGAAAGAAAGCTGGCTTTCCTGGAACACATTGATGCTCAGTGTCCCTCTGAGGAATGGACTGTCACTGTTCCCATGTTGTAGATGAGGAAGATAAGGTTTGGAACATTTATCCATTCATTCATTTGAGAAGCATTTGGGCCTGTCGTATTCCAGGTGACTTGCCTGAAATTGACCAGCTAGGAAGTGGTCCAACTAGGACTTGGACTTGAGGCAGTGGGACTTGGAACCCAGCTCTTACCCCTACACCATACTTACATACTTATCATCTGTCCGTTCGAGCTGAGGAGTGGTATAGTATGATAGGTACAGGGCAGATTCTACCTTTAAATGGCTCTGCCCTTTATTAGTTGAATGAGCCTCAACAAGTTGCTGTTTTTCTTTTTTAAAGATTTTATTTATTTATTTTTAGAGGTGAGGAGGGAGGGGGAAAGAGAGGGAGAGAAACATTAATGTGAGGTTGCCTCTCATACACCCCCAACTGGAGATCTGGCCAGTAACCCAGGCATGTGCCCTGGCTGGGAATCGAACCGGTGACCCTTTTGTCTGCAGGCTGGCCCTCAATCCATTGAGTCACACCAGCCAATGCATAAGCTGCTGTCTTAAGTAGAGATACATTTTCTACCTCAGAGGGTTGCTGAGAGGCTCAAATGAACTAATACCTACAAAGCTTTTAAAATATTGCCTCACACATGACAGTAACTATTATTCAATGGATGGGAACTTGGGCTAAGTAAACACTAAGCACCTACAGTATGCCTAGCACTGTGAGGGGAGAGAGGAAGATAACCCAATGCTTTCTCCCCAGGTGGTCAAAATCTAGTCAGAAACAAAACTGTGTCTTTGCCTCTGTTTTAGGCTGGAAGAAATAGATATCAAGCCCTAGAATATTGTGCTGCTGTTTTACTCCATATGACCTCAGCTTGTGCAGCACCCCCAAGCACCCTACCTACTTCATGCTCCCCAGCTGAAAGTGTAACCTCCTCCAGGAAGCCCTCCTTAACCCAAGCCTATGACATTAGACTGAAATTTTATATTTATGTTCCTTTCTTCTTCCAGACTGTGAACTCCTCCAGAGTGAGACTGAGTCCATTTCACCTTTTGGTGCTCAGTACCCAGCACAATACCTGCCACAAAGCAGACACTTAGTGAATACTTGATAATCCTGTTTATTGAACCAAAGGATGCCTAGGTGGCAAAAGGAGCAGGCACGAGTGCAGAAGCAGGTCTAAGGCAGGTGTCAGATAAATAGCTGTGAAATATGAATGCCCAGTGTGTCTAGGCCAGTGGGCATATGAGTCAAAGTGGCACAGGGGACAGAGATTCAGGTGTGTCTGGCATGTCCAAGGGACCAAGCCAGGTCAGGGCACTGATTCTGCCCCTCCTCACAGTGTGCATATCCTCGGGCTCCAAGGTCTCCCTCTTCAACCGCCTGCGCTCCCAGACGGTCTCCACGCGCTACCTCTCTGTGGAGGACGGGGCTTTTGTGGCCAGCGCACGCCAGTGGGCCGCCTTCACGCTCCACCTGGGTAATTGCATCAGCAGGCCAGGCTGGGCCTTTGCATTCACTAGCTTATTTAATCTTCAGCACAACTCCTCAGGGAAGGTCACCTCTGCCCTTGGAACTGAGGCTTTGAAACACAAAAAGACTTGCCACAGTTCCCTGTGAGCTGATGACTGATCCAAGCTCTCTGACTCCAGTGTCCAGCCTGGTCCCTCATTCTAGCATCCACCTGGGGTTGGGCGGGGAGAAAGACGTTTGTGAGGACGGCCACAAACGACCCCTCCAGGATGAGAAGCTTCAGCCTTAGCTGCCTCCCTACATGCCAACCCTCCCCATAAGGTCTATATGTAAATGGGGTGGAGTCAAAGGCAAGATGGGCAGAAGTTTGGAACCCCCTGAAACCCTCCTTTCCTCCTTTCTTTTACCTCCAGCTGACGACCTCCCTTCCCAGGGGGACTTCCCACCGCGAGAGGGCTACGTGCGCTATGGCTCCCTGGTGCAGCTTGTCTGCACCGTTACAGGCCTCACACTGCCTCCAATGGTAAGGGAAGGGAGCCCCCCCACCGCCCCCATCCATGCAGGTGTGACCCACATGGGCAGGGCTGGAAGGTGAGGGTCCAAGGCATGAAGACACTTACTCAGTTCTTGCCCAGAATACTCAGGTCTCTGTGGGGCTGGGTAGAGGTGAAGGGCTGGCATTTGGGGAAGCTGCCAGGGCCCACATGCTTCTGCAAGTAGCAGAAAGCTGGCTGGAAGGGTGGCCTCTGGGCATCTAGTCACCTTGTTACCACATCCCCTGCCACCCTTCTGTTGCAGATCATCCGCAAAGTAGCCAAACAGTGTGCGTTCCTTGATGTGGATGAGCCCATCTCCCAGCTGCACAAGTGTGCCTTCCAGTTTCCTGGTGGGCCTCCCGGAGGCGGTGGCACCTACTTATGTCTTGCCACAGAGAAGGTGGTTCAATTCCAGGTGAGAAGCGCAGGATATCAGCACCAACCATTTTAGAACGTTCAAATGCAGAGAACCACAGAGTGTAAGATGGTCATCGTCCTAAGGAACTACGCTACCTCCCAGGGAGTCTTAGAACTGTAGACTATGGGGACAGAATCAGGTAATGTAGAAAAAATATGTAGAAATCATATTACTAAGCAATACTTCATCTCAAGAATACTGAAGCCATAGAATGTTGGGATATAAAGTTGCAGAATGTAAATTAAAATAATAAGTAATATACTGAGTATTATTGAACAAAGACTATTAGAATCGTAAAACCTTAAGTCATGGAATTGTAGAATATGGGGAATTATTATTATTATTATTTTAACCTTCACCTGAGGACATGCTTACTGATTTTAGAGAGAGAGGAAGGAAAAGTGAGAGAGAGAGAGAGAGAGGAAACCGATGATATAAGAGAGAAACATCATCAGGTTGCTTGCCTCTCCGCACTCTGACCTGGGACCGAACCTGAAACCTAGGCATGTGCCCTGACCAGGAATCGAATCTGTCACCTTTCAGTATACAGGACCCCACTCCAACCAACTGAGCCACACTGGCAAGGGCAAGGGCAATTGTTATTAATAAATAAGCAATAATATTCCCCAAAGAAAATTATCGTGAAACTGAGGGATGAAATGATCACATGTAGACAATTACATTGTTGAGCAATTTTAGAACTGCACAGTGTTAAAAATAGAATTTTAGAATCTCAACAAAACAGATCTTTAGCAAACAACTGGTGCAGCACACTTACTTAACTCCGAGACAACTGAGGGTTGTGCCCAAGCTCACAGGGCAGGTAAACTGCAGAGCTGGGACTGGAACACCAAGAGCCAAGCCCGGGCACTGCTGGGCTCCCCGGCTGCTGGCCACGATGAAGAGTTTCTGCCCCGCCCCCCCACGCCCCACGCCCGCCCCGTGTCTCCCAGGCCTCTCCCTGCCCCAAGGAGGCGAACAGGGCACTGCTTAACGACAGCTCTTGCTGGACCATCATCGGCACCGAGTCGGTAGAATTCTCCTTCAGCACCAACTTGGCGTATACGCGGGAGCCCGTCACCCCGGTGCCCCTCATCAGCACCCTGGAGGTGAGTCCGGGCTTTGGGGGACTAGGCTGGCCGAATGCGCTGGGGATGGTGGGGTGGTGCAGGGAGTGCTGGAGAGGCAGGGCAGTGTGCCTTGGCCACTCCTCCCCCACACCAACTGGTCCCCCCCTTTCCCAGCTGAGTGGCGGGGGCGACGTGGCCACGCTGGAGCTCCATGGGGAGAACTTCCACGCGGGGCTCAAGGTGTGGTTCGGGGACGTGGAGGCGGAAACCATGTACAGGTATGGGAGCAGGGAGAGGAAGGTGCTTGTCGTCCGCCCTACCGGATGTCACTGCAGTCCTAAATCCCGTGCCCCACCCTCGCCCCCAGGAGCCCAAGGTCCTTGGTGTGCGTGGTGCCCGATGTAGCGGCCTTTGGCAGCGACTGGCGCTGGCTGCGCACGCCCATCACGGTGGCGGTGAGCCTAGTGCGCGCGGACGGCCTCTTCTACCCCAGCTCCTTCTCCTTCACCTACACTCCCGAATACAGCGCCCGGCCCGCCGCCCCGGGCGCCCCCCAGCCCGCCACCGAGGCTGACGCGGATGCGCTGCTGGAGAGCATCCACCACGAGTTCACGCGCACCAATTTCCACCTCTTCATCCAGACCTAGGCGCGCCCATGCTGGCCCCAGGCCGGTCCCTTGGGTCCTAGGCCCTGCTCTCTGCTCCCTTTGCTGCAGAGGGAAGGGAGGACCCACTGGAGCAGCAGCAGGGCCCTTGAAACCCAGCTCTGCGGGTCTTACAGGAGTCCCTGGCTCTTCCTTTGTCATTGAGAAAGAGGTGGCCTGGGCAACCCTCTCTTTGCATCCAGTCACAGAGCGGCTCTCTGCCTCGATCTCTGTTCCAGTCTTGAAATCAATCAATCTCTGTCTCTCTCCCTCAGTGACTTTGTAGATCTCTCTATCTGTGTGACCCTGGCCCTCCATCTTTATCTCTGCTGTGGACACAGCACAGAGTTTCACACACCCAGGTATGGCCTCCAGGGCCTGGAGCACAGGCTTGTGACCAGACTGCTAAAGCCACCTGAGCACTGGGTTCTACCCTGGACCACAAAGATCTCACCCTGTCTGAAGCTGGACCCCAGTACCCTTGCCTGAGTCTGTTCTCCAGCTCGCAATCTCAGTGGCTGGGCAAGTGCCTGGGGTGAGGGGAAGGTCTTACTATCTTACCTGTCCACCCAGGCACTTCTCTCACAGGCCCAGTGGGATGCAATCCTGGGGGTCAGGGACCCCTCTGCTGTGCTAGCCCCACTCCACTCCAAGGCAGAGTCAAAGCTGTATGACCCACCTGTGCAAGGTGGGAGGTACCCAGGGTCCCCCCGCCTCCCTGCCCCTCACACACAGAGCCTACAGTCTGGGACTTTTCTAGAGAAGAAGCTGGCATCCGTGACCCCTGCCCTGCCATGGGGGCCACTTATCAGCTCTGGCGATGAGTTACCCTACTAGTTACCCCTCACCCCAAGCAAAGATGCACCCCAGGTGCAGAGGCAAACAAAGGGCACAGAATAAAACTTTTCTCAGGACAGTTCCGGGCAGAACTCCTGGGATCATCAACTGGTGAGTAATCCAGCCATGCAGGAGCTCCTCTGCATGGGGACCTGGGACCAAGTCATAACCCGTCCCCACTCGGCCTGCACACCCTGTGTCTGGTCTGTGCTCTACAGGGAAGCAGAAGTACCGGCAGGGTCCTGGCTCAGGCTGCTGGAACCAGGGACACATGTCGCAGGTGCCAGCCACCTGTACCAGTCCCTGCTGATGCCAAATGGGGAGAACCGGTTTGATTCAGGACTCTCACACACCTCCTTCCCCCTTCCTTGAACTCTGAGGCGGGGCTCATTTCCTGGAAAACTTCTCCCCCAGAACATGGAAAACCCAGTGAGAAAGAAGATGCTGACATTTCCCAAGAGGTTTGCCCTTTCCACAGCCCGAAGCCTCCGCCATCGGGCTGAACCCGCTGTGACAGGGGAGGAGAAACTTGTTCGAAGCTCCTCATGGCCCCTGTGAGTGAAGCTTGGCCAGGAAACGCAGAGCCTAAGTTGAACAGGAAGTGTCCCCGACGTGAGAGCACACCTCAGGAGGACTTGAGCTCCTTGCATGTTAGGATGTTGAAGCAGGAAACCACTCACGGGGAGGCTAAGAACAGCTTCAAAGCATACCACGCAGGAAGCTGGGGCTCAAGGGCCCATCCAGCCCGGGCCTCAAGGACTTCCACAGCCACTCCACACGGTGGGAGTGTCCACAGCCAAGAACCCAGCCCTGGCCCAGCCAAGCACCTCTGCCTTCTGCACACCCCTCACGGCACCCTGCCACCCTTGGTCCCCTCTGCACACGTACCTGCATGTCTGTGACTTCAGAGCTACAGCCCTGGCCTGTCTTCTGAGGTCCAGCTGCCGGATTGTCCTTGGAGGTCTTTCTAGCCCTGAGTCTGAGTCCATGGAACATCAAATTCCCCCCATCCTGCCACCCCCCTCGCAGTCCCTGATCTTCTAGCTCCTTCCCCCACACCACCCCTCCTCCCACGTTAAATTGGGCTTCCTCTTCTTCCACTGCCCTGTTCCCCAAACCCAGCTCAGATGCCACCTCCTCCAAGATTTCCCCAAGGCAGGACCTGCTACACAATTTGTGGGGCCCTGGCAAAAAGAAAATGTATGGCCTCTTGTACCAAAAGTACTAAGAATTTCAAGACGACAGTGGAGCATGAAGTCAAGGCAGAGACCGGCTAAGCCCAAGTTCTATTGTGACTGCACAGGTCACACGCCCAAAAAGTCAGGTTTGTGGAAAACCTCACTGGGACCTTGTCACCGCCCACCTTGGAACAAAGGGCTTCATGTACATGTCAGGTGTCCCCTCTAGACTGTGAGCTGCAAGGGGAAAGGAGCTCATCACTGCATATCCTGGAGGGCTCATTGTGAAGCTTGGGCATTGAGTTGGGGCTCAATAAATACCGAATTGCGTTGCATTGCATTGGCCGGTTATTTGGAGATTGCAAGTACTCAGTGAAACCAGCAGGTGGCACTCTTTCCTTTCTGAAAGTTAGGTTTTCCAGTCACAATTGCTAGGGTCCTTAAAAATAATCTTTACATTAAGCTCTCAGGATCAGAACTTTGCAGGCTTGAGACTTATTGCTGTCATTCACATGTTCTCCTCATTTTAAAATACATTTTTTATCTTCACCCGATGACATTTTTTTCATTGCTTTTTCAAAGAGGAAAGGGAGCAAATAAGAAAGAAATGTAGATTGAAGAGGGAAGCATGGATTGGTTGCCTCTCATACACACCCAGACCTGTGCCTGGTCGGGGAGTCGTACAGGCCCAGACTGGGGATTGAACTCGCAACCGATGGTTATTGGATGATGCTCCAACCAACTGAGCCACATCAGCCAGGGCTTCCCTCAGTTTTGCAGTTGGGAAAACTGAGGCTCTGAGAGAGAAGGCCCATGAAGGTCTGAAAGCAGGTTAAGGGCAGAGCCTGATTTGAATTCTATACTCCTGATGCTAAGTCTGGGAAACTGTGATTCTTTGAATTCTCTATCTAGTAGTATTTAATACTTTTAGTTTGTGGCTATGTGTAGGTAGACTGGGTATGCTACAAGGGGTAGGGAGCAGGTGATAGGTAACATAGAAAATGATAAAAAATCCTGGCTAGTGGCTCAGTGGATAGGTGCCTGTCTGCGAACCCAAAGGTCACTTGTTCGATTCCCAGCCAGGGCACATAATCAGGTTGCAAGCCAGGTCTCCAGCCAGGTCTGTGGGTGGAAGCAGGTGAAAGGCAACCATACATTGGTTGCCTCCCTCCCTGCCCTTCTTTCTCTCTAAAGAAAATTAATAAAATCCTTTTTAAACAATTTTTTAAAAAAAGAATATCTTGGCTGGTGGCTTACTGGATAAGGCGCCGGCCTGCGAACCCAAAGATCGCAGGTTCGATTCCCCAGCCAGGGCATATAACAAGGTTGCAAACCAGGTCTCCAGCCAGGTCTGTAGTTGGAGGCAGGTGAAAGGCAACCATACATTGATGTCTCTCTCCCTTTCTGCCTCTCTTCCTTCCTCTCTTTCTAAAAATAATGAAGTAAAATCTTTAAAAAAAAAATGATCAAAATTTCTATTCCAAAATCTTCCAATTGACCAGCTTTCCTGTTGCCTGAGTTTCCACCATGAACAAAGTAGCTTTGTGGTTTAAGCATCGACCTTTGGGTCTCTCTCTCTGGTTTACATTGGGTTTCCTCAAAGAAAAACTCATAACCACAGTGTGGGTGACATTCTCAGGTGCTTTCCTCCCTGGGGAGGATGTGGACTGGCTCCAGGCATAGACCATGAAGATGGTGTGGGAGAGAGGAAGTGGTTTGAAGGTCAAGGAAACCAAGAGCACAGTCTCTCATAAGTTTTGCAAGAGTCAGCCTTGACCATACCCACCAAAAAGGGCTCCCCAGTCAGGCTTGGCTCTGCTCCAGACCATAAAGGACAAAGGCGGGACAGCGGTGTTACAATAATGCCTTTAGTGGTGAAGTGGTAAACACCTGCTATCGCTGGCTGCTGGCCACGTGGGGCAGGGGTGGGGGGTGGGAGGAGCAGGCCCAGCTGTAGGGAAACGCCTGACCTTGTAACCAAGCTATTTACGGACTCCGTTTGGTTAGAAAGCATTGAAGCGGGAACCACTCTGCCAAGCCCATCTCTAAGTCCCTGATTCTAAACCTCCTCCCCAACCCTGGCTGGGCCCGGAAGTGCATCGTTAGCACCTTGCCCTGGCGAGGGGTATCCTGGGTTTGACTGGTTCTGCCCTGGTCCCTACGTACACTTCTTACTAATTACTCATGTGTATGTTCGGAGAGGCCACCTCAAAAAATGAAGGAATGTGGGTCAGGTGAGTTTTCAGACACCAGCTATCTTGGAGTCACAGTGGTGTGTACTAACTAGGTGAGCTTGGCAAATTCAAGACACTTAACCTCTCTGTGCCTCAGTTTCCTTTTTTTTTTTTAAGAAAAAAAATATTTTATTGATTTTGCTATTACAGTTGTCCCAATTTCCCCCCTTTTGCCTCCCTCCACCCAGTACCCCCCATTCCCTCTGGCAATGCCCCCCTTAGGTCATGTCCAGGTGTCTGTCATGCATAGAAGTTCTCTGGCTTCTCCATTTCCTTCATTATTCTTAGCTTCCCCCTGTCTATTCTGTAACTACCAATGTGTACCTCTTTTCTTTTCTTTTTTTTTTTTTAATTTTATTGTTGTTGTATTACATCCATCCCCTTTTTGCTCCCCTCTGTCCCCCCACCCACCCACCCATTCCCCCCAAAGTCATGTGTACCTCTTTTCTGACTTTTTTTTTTTTACCTCCAGACAACTCACCATTTTAATTACTGCCTTCGGTCAGCCTTTCAATTCACATTAGCACAAAGTTTTCTTTTCCTTATTTCAAAATGCTTACGGTAATTCATTTGTTTAAAGAATTACTTTTTAAAGTACTACCAATGGCCATATTGCCAAACACGTTGCACAAATACATTTACGCACGTACATGTTTTTACAAATGTTACACTAGACAAAATATTTCAATTCCTGTAACAGTGTCTAATAACATCATTTAGTTAATTTAGCTTCCTCTTCCATCGATGGTGATGATAGTATTTGCTTCCTAAGATGCCATGAGGAATGAAATAATTAATCAACGTAAAGCACATTCAACAGGGCCTGGCCCACAATAACCACTTTATATGGACTAGCTGCTGTTGTTACTCCAGCAGTGCTCTGGGCGGTAATCCAAGCGTTGCTTCATCTCTCCTTGTATGGATGAAGAAACTGATGGTCTAGACAGATGAGGAAAATGATGGTAGGAAGGAGTAAGCGACCTTCTGTATTAGCTTTCCCTGTTGTGTAACAAACTACAACACATGTAGCAGGTTAAAACAACAGTTGCCACAGGCTCAGGGTCTCCCAAGGCGGTAATTAAGGGGTATGGCTTCTCCGAGGCACAGGGTCCTCTTCCAAGCTCCCATGGTAATTTAGTCGGCAACATTTATTTCCTTGTTGCTGTAGAACACACGGGCAACCTGCTTCTTCTAAGTCTCGGGAGAGCATCACTCCTATCAGCAATCCAGACCCCCTTATAAGGGTTTTCAGCACATGAAGCCTGGCCCACCCAAGATAATCTTCCTCTTTGCTAACTCAGAAATCGACTGGTTTGGGACCTTCATTACGTCTGCAAAATGTCTTTGCTTTTGCTCTCCAATGTAGTGATATATCCACAGGTCCTGCCCACACCCAGGGGAGCGAATGCACAGGTTGTAGACACTAGAAGCAGAAATCTTGGTGACCACCTCATCTTAGAATTCTGCCTATCCCACTTCCCAAACTGCTGGCAAGGGAACATCTAGTGGGTGTGTAGGCCCTCCCATGACCCATGCAGGAGTCAGGGCTTCTGCACCTCAGAAGCCTGGCAGGATCATGAAGAGAGACGGCCCAATATTGTCTGAAACCCACTTTGTATTCCCTGCCTGGTTCTCAGAAATGATATTATACCAAGCTCCTCTCAGACAGCTCTTGGCCAGCTGTGGGCTCTGGTCACCAGCCTTTAACGTGGCTTCTAATGAGTCTCGTCCCCTGCCCTTTTGTTATCCCCTCTCACAGTAGGGCTGACCTATGTGACCAATAGGCATTGTGGCCTCCACCTGGCTGTCTTGGAGCATTTGATGGGAAAAGCCATCCCTACATCACGAGGACACTTAGTCCTGTCGGGGGGTCCACAGCTTGCGTGGAACTAAAAACAGCCAGCACCAACTTGCCAGGCGTCAACATGAGCCACCTTGGAAAGGGCTCCTCCAGCTCCGGTCAAATTTTTGGGTGACCACAGCCCTGGCCAACATTTGAAGTTCAACCTTATGAGCTCCCAGTGCTGCGCAGCTAAGCTGCTTCCATGTGAGATATTTATGCAGCCATAAACCCCTAAATGTGCGGGTAAATCTACACAGCAATAGATAATACAGGGGCTGTCTGAAGCCCCTTACCCGAAAGGTGGCGAGGATGATGACAATCACGTGTCACTTATCAAGCACTTGCTGTGTATCAGGCCTGACCTACCTCCCCATTGGCCGTTGGGAGCACAAGGTAACAGCTGGTGAAAGTGGAAACCCAAACCCAGAGGCCTTACACCACCCAACACAGCCCTAACAGCAATTTCTACAATGAAATTGTGCAACACCTGTCTTGTCCCATCGAAAAACCACCAGCCGCGTGAGGCTATTGAGGCCTTGAAATGTGGCGCGCGTGTGTAAGGAACTGAATTGTAATTTTCTTCATTTTAATTCATTTGTTTTAATAGCCACATGTGACCAGCAGCCAGTTTTGGACAGCACAGGCTGAAGAGATGTGAGGAGCATACCCTACCCAAGTGCACCGGGGCTCAAGCGAAGTGTGGCGGAGTCTTGGGAGGGGTTTGAGGGCAGACTCACTGCCTCAGAGGGGGTTTGTGGGGCCTGAGCAGCCCCCAGTGAAGGGGCCGTGGGTGACACCCTCTCATAGGCAGTGAGGTTTTGAGCAGACTCTAGAGCCCAACTGCCTGGGTTCGAATCCCCCCTCTGCCATTGGTAGGGCTATCAATTAGGGCAAGTTGTTTAAGCTCTGTGCTAGCTTTCCCATCTGTAAAATGGGGGTGCTAACAGCGCCTTCGTGGAATTGTGACGATGAAGTCCGTCCAGATGTAAAAAGCATAGAATGGGTTTGCTGGTGGTCCGCTTGGTGGAAAATGTTACCCCCCTCCCAGGGCTGCTGAGGATCAAAGTTAAGTGTGTAGAGCCTGCCAATCACAAGGCCGGCTGAGGCCCAGCAGGTGACGCGGGTGACGCTGGCAAACAGACCGTAGCAAGGCCCGGAAGTCGTGTCTAAACAGGCTCCTTCCTGCCTGTCAGCAGCTCGGAATTGTTGCCACGCTCCCTGAGGGCTGCTACATCTTTTTTTCCCCAAGAGAGGTGAGGAAATGTGGATTTTTATGGGAAATGACCTCATCTCTAGTTGGTAACTAACCAACTAGCTTTTGTATGTTTATTTTTTAAATACCGTGCAGCCTAAACAAAACACAGTAGGTGGCCGTGGGCCCAGCTGAGGCTGCCGGGAGCCTGGCCTGACCTTCCTCCCTCCCCTCCAGCACTTTCCCGGTCCTTACATCTCTGCAGCCCCGAAGGAAGGGTACGTGGGCAGGGCTGTTACCTCAGGCTCCACTGAGGCCAAGGGACACAGAGCCCTGAAACGATGAGCTCTTATGTTCTCTTAAAATCCCAGAGGCAGCCCTGGCTGGTGTGGCTCCGTGGACTGAGTGATGGCCTGTGAACCAAAGGGTCACCAGTTCGATTCCCAGTCAGGACACATGCCTGGGTTGTGGGCCAGGTTCCCAGCTGGGGATGAGTGTGAGGCAACCACATATTGATGTTTCTCTCCTCTTTCTCCCTCCTATTCCCTCTCTAAAAAAATTTTTTTAAAAATTAAAATTCAGAGGCAGACAATGTAGAAAGTACCAGGTTTTATTATCTTTTATCAAAACATCAGTAACAGACAATTGTGTGAGTGGGTGCCAGGAGGTGCTGACTTCCAACATAGCCAGAGGAAAGGCCATGGAGGTGGGGGGGTTGGTGAAGAAGAGGACCCAGCCAGCTGAGGACCCTGAGTTGTGGGTACAGACAGCGAGGCTGACCCATGCTGCTCTCCCGGCAGCCCCCCGGGCCCCCAGTCAGTGGGGTCAGAAGACACAGCCTACCCAGGCTAATCCACCAAGCCTCTCCTCTCTGGAAGGGAAGGTCACAGATAACAGGCCCCATCAGCCTGCCCCAACCCCTCCTTCGCCCGGGGAGACAAAGGTCAGCCGGGTGAGGCAGGGGCCCTGACTCACTAAGCCAGTTTGGTTGCTCTCCAATGGATGGAAACACCTGCCTCGCTACCCAGCCGTTACCCACAAGTGGCAACGGAGCGCTGGACATGCGGTTAGCGTAACTGAGGAATGGATTTTTCACTTGGTGTCATTTTAATTGACTTAATTAGCCACAGGTAGCTGGTGGTTACTGTGATGGCTAGCACACCTCTTCAATTTTCTTTCAAATTTGGAGAAAGGAAGGAATACCAGCTGGGCTCAGAGCAGAAGCTAGAAAGAAGGTAGAAATATCTACCCTCAGCTATTTCAGCCCAGTGAAAAGGCACCAGGAACGGGGCAAGAGAAAGAGGCAGAAGCCCCTCAGCCACATAAAAAAACTCACTCAACCGCCCCGCAACTTCAAATGGGAAATAGCATTCTATCTCCTGAAAAAATATATTTATCTATGTTTCTAGAACCAAGAAATAATAATAATAATATATTACAAGAAGAGAGACACAAATATCCTATCCATCCCTTACATTATATCTTGGGATCTGCTAAAAAAAAAAAAAAAAAAGTCTCATTAAAAGCTACTTCTTACGGGAGCAGCCTCAGAAAGGGTCCAAGTCTTGAAAATTGGACTGTAAAGTATGTCTTATAAAATTGGGATGGGATCTAAAGGACAAGAAGAAAAAAGAGGCCCTGTCTGAAGCTATAAATAGTAAAAAAAAAAATTTTAATAAAAATCATATCTCCGGCTCTTCTCTCATTTTCAAGAGACAAAAACAAAAACAAACAAACGAAAAACCTATTAAATACAAACTTAGCAGGTGTGGTGGGACTGTGCAAGAGAACAGAGAAACCTCAGCATCTGTACACACTTGCCCAGGCAGAAAGGAATGAACTGTAAAACAAAAACCGAAACAAACAAAACAACCCCAACCCACTAAAAATAGATTTACAAATACTCTACAAATCCATTTCAGTCTGAACTTTCAGCTCTCCTCCCCGCCCTCCCTGCTTCCCACCCCACCAAAAAAAAAAAAGGTTGTTTTCCAAAAGTCACTTGAAAGAGCCCAATGGGCCCAAGTATACCACGGAGACTCCTATGGTGTGGACAAAGTGCCCTTTGACAGACACCTCTCAAGGTGCAGATGGTTCTAGCCCCTTCTCCCACTTCCTAGCAGAAACAGCAGCTCTGAAAGGGAGGGGGAGACCACCAGTGGGACTTGGGACAGTTTCAGTGGAGCTCTGATGAGGCCTGGTCAGTACAGGCTCTAAGCTGGGCCTAGATTCTAAACTGGAAGATGAAGAAATAATCCAATCCTTGACTTGCCTTCTGAAAGGCCAAGTTGAGCCTCTTTTTTTTCTGCTGGGACCATAGCGGCCCAGAGAGAATCACGAAGAGGCAGGCAGGAACCGGAAAAGGTGATGTCCCTTGAAACATAGTCAGGGCTGAAGGTGCTGACAGGTCAATATTAGATTGCCCTCCCCCTCCCCTAACGTACAACCTCCAAAATCCTTCGGCTTTCCACCCCCCTCAAGTCCAAGCCGGTGCCCAGCAAGAAGCTTCAGGCATAGAACTCATTGGTGGGGGCCTTCTTGTAGATGGGTTTCTTGCCCAGGTCATAGCTGCCTTCGTCCTTTTTCTTCATGCGGTACATCAACAGCACGACCAGGAAGATGGCAAAGAGGAGGCCCACGCCACCACCCACGATCAGAGCTGGAGGAAAGAGGGGTAGCCAGGTGAGAGTGGCGAGTCAGGACTTGGGGCACCTTCCCGCATCCGCCCACCGGTTCTCTCACAGCGCGACATCCTCACCATCACCACCTCGGGGCCCAGCGCGCTGCTGCCTGGCGTGGTTCTCACAGCCTCACTTATGAGACGGAGGGATCATGCGGTCCCTGAAGGCCATAGGGCCAGAGTAGCAAAGCCAGTGTTCCAACGCACACCTGCCCAAAGCCCAGCTTTCTCCAAACACCAGGCTAACTCCCCAACAGCAGCTTCGTGGTAACTGAGCCGGAGGCAAGAAAAATGCTTCCTTCGCTGGGCAAATTCAGGCACACACTTCCGGCACAGTCCTCTAACTGTCCCTGTGTGCTCTTGTATGCTTACATTTCCACAGACAGGTAGCCACACCTGTGTCACCCAGGTATACCCTACCATGCACAGGCCTAACACATCACCACGCCCATACTTCTGTGTTTGATGTTGTAGATGGAGATTTATGATTAGTGGTTAAGGCCTAGCACCCGCTCCCCTTCCTCCACTTACGGGCTCTGTGATCTTAAGTTCCCTTACCTCGCTCGTTGCAAAATGGAAATAACAGTACCTTTCTCATCTGTGTGTCCTAAGCATTAAATACATGAAACCCGCTTAGAGTAGAGTGCTTAGCAGGGCACAGCATGTGCTCAACACTCATGAATTGTAAATGCCCCTGACACCCTGAACCAGGCCTGGCGCAACAGTAAATGACATTTGGTTGGGTTCCGGGGGCACCACCCAGGGGCAGCTGACCAGTGTCAGGCAGATGTGGGTTTAGAACCCCAGGAGGATGTTCTCAGGAGGCCAGAAGGGCTCACTTCTGCTTTTAGAGGGGGCGGGATGTCCGTGGCAGATGGAGTCCCCTCGTTCAGTCTAAGGCTAAGCAGATTAACGTCCCGTCCCTGTCCCTGCTCACCCTCAGTCGAAGCTAAGCTCATAACTGGGGCATGGGAGCCAAGCAAGGTTCTCTCTTGGCTAAAACCCGATGAGAAAGCAGCAACAAAGTGTCCCCAGAAGATGGCAGGAAAAGGACAGGGAACATCAGGAACCAACCCCATTCTAGCTGTCCTCTCACTTTTCCCTGTGATGACCCCCCAGCCCTTCTAGTAGGTCTGTGCTGGGACTCCCCACAAGGTCAAGGTTCAAGGTTCAAGTACAGCCTCAAACGTGACTGCGGTCCTAGGTTCCAATGTCAGGTCTACCACTCCCTGGTTTTATGGCTTTGGACAAGTGACTTGGCTTCTCTGAGCCTCCACTTCCTTCTCTGTAACAGTGTCAATGACCAGACTCGTCTGATAGGGTTGTTGCAGGAACTGAAATAAGGGGGGGCGGGGGGGGCACATAAATCTCATGGTGCAGGCAAGCACTTGAAAAACTCCCAGGTGCTGTATAAAACGGGGGGACTGGGGGTCTAGCCTCAGCTAGCTCAAGAACGTAATTCGACATGAAGATCACATGCTCTTTAATTCTCTACTGGGAGATTTAAGAGGCGGCCCCGATTCCAATCTGTCACATGAAGGTTCCCTGGGTGCCACCTGCTGGCAAATGCTTAGTGGCAATTCCGTGAGAGATTTGTGGAAAACGGTATCCATGGAGCTACTTCAAAAGGGAGTCAGAGCTGCCTCCCCAAAAAGACCTGCCTTAAGGTCTTCCACCTTAAACTTTGGAATGTGAAAACTGGGCAAAATAACCTGCGGAAGAACAGGGCCTTGCGCAACACTGTATTTTAAACAACTGTTTGCAAAGCTATCGGGGAAGCGGCTATCATGACGGAAAGTTGAAGCCATTCTTTAGAATCAGCATCACTATGTTAACGTATCTGCTTCCCTGGCTTATATACCAGCTGTAGGAATGCCTTCCTTCCATTCATGTAGTTACTCCCCTTCCCTTTCTCATAAATGCCCCTTGTCTTCACCTCCTCACTGGAGCACTACGTGGGTTTTTCTGGATCTCAAAGAAACCCGTGTTGCCTCTCACCTTGACCTTATATTTTAGGTTAACATATCACACTGAAAAGTCAGAGCAGCCCTTGACAGTTTGCCTAGTTATTTCAGACTCTATTTTTCATGGAGTCATTATTTACCAACCCAAGCAGGTATCCTAGTCTGCATTTACAAAGGAGGAAACTGAGGCTCACCTCCACTGAGGTTCAAAAGCCTCTCAGCCAAGGTCAGAAGGCTGGCAAACGGCAGAGCTGGGGGAGGGGAAGCCAGCCGAATCCTAAGGAGCTCCGGGCTTTCAAGGGAGGATTCCAAAGAATGTTCCCTTTTAATAATTAACTCCCCAAGTACCAAAGCCAGGTGGTGAAAATGCTTTGAAAACAAGAGAGGACCGAAGGCAAGTGAATGACTCAGCTTATCTGTTCTTTAGAAGACTTTGATGTGCAATTCTTCTCTCCCTGCACCAGGCTACAGAGTCAGAGCCCCCACATACCCCAACACACACACACACACACACACACACACACACACACACACGAACACCTTTCAGACCTTACCTGCCAGGACCTCTGTCCTTTCAAAGATGCTGCTGCCCTGGGCAGTGCTGGACATGGCCACCCTGTTGGACACCACCTCATCCCCTTCAACAGGTGGTGAGAGCTTCTTGGGAATGATCTCATTCTCCTCCAGTTCTTTGGGTTCCAAGAGGACCTGGCTCCCAGGCCCTGTCTTCTCAGGAATGTGGTTATCTAAGGGCACCTGGATGGTGGAAGGAGAAGAGAGGGATTCAGCACCATTTCTAGAGGGGCCAGGGCCGTTCAGCCCAGTGAGCGTTTGGTTCTGCCATCTCGCTGACTGAGCCACATGGTCCTAGAGCAGAAATCAGCCAAGACCTCAATAATTATGCCATCAATTCCTTTTCCTCAACTCTTCTAGTAGATCCATCTCCAAAGGGGAATGGATAACATCACCAAGGGTACAGGGAAGCAGGTGCCCCTCACTGATGCTTAGTGGACATTCTAAGTAACGACTTGAGGAAAGGGTTGGGCAAAGCTGCAAAACTGTTTTTTTTGTTTTGTTTTGTTTTAAAGATTTTATTTATTATTTCCAGAGAGAGAGGAAGGGAGGAGGCAGAGAGGGAGAGAGACATCAGTGTATGGTTGCCTTTCGCCTGCCTCCAGCCACAGACCTGTCTGGAGACCTGATTATGTGCCCTGGCTGGGGAATCAAACCAGCAACCTTTGGGTTCGCAGGCTGTTGCCTTATCCCAAAACTGTTTTTAAGGCAGCAGTTTTGTCCCTAGGACTCTGTCTTAAGATGCTAATCAGAGATTTGTATGAAAGACGCTTGCTGTAGTGGTATAATTTTAGAATATCAAAACATTGCAAATGATTTTTCCATCAATCAGGGCAATTGGGCGAACTATAATTATGCAGCCTCTAAAAATAGGAAGAACATTTAATTATGTGGGGAAACACTCGTGGCCGCTCGAAGTGAAAAATGCAGTACACAGGACTGTGTATATTTTTGATATTCATGTTAGGAAATAACGTATAAAAACATGGAAAAGGGGCTGGAAACACATCTAGATGTTGACAGCGATCATCCTTGCTGGGAGGATGGCCTGCCCATGACCCACAGAGGTGCCCACCCCAAACAAGCCCAGGGTCACAAATGAAAGTCTTCTCGTAGAGTGAGGTCAGACAGACCCCCACGTATTCGGGCCCTCTCCACGGGTGTTGCTGAGGAGCAGAGAGGGGTGGCGAGGCATGCAGTTACTCACCAAGGGGTGGGTGACTTCCAGGAAGACCCTGGGGTTCTCTGAGTCATCTGTAAGGTAGAAAGGCTGTGTGAGTTTGAGGTCAGTTACCTGCAGATAAATAACCCCTTTTCAGCCATAGCTGCTGGGAGTCCAGACTTATACGCAGCTCCCAACTGCTCCATGCTCAGCAAGTGACCATTCCCACCCCAGCCTCAGTCATCTCATCTGTAAAATGGGTCTCCTGACACCTGCCTTCCTGGCTCTTTCCCAGGAATGTCGAGTTGGTAGGTGGGCAGATGCTTTGTTAGCTCCTACAGGGACCAACAGCACCCCTGGGTGCCAGGTGCAAATACAGACTTTCAGGGCCCACCGAACCAGAATCTGCACTTGAACAAGATCCCTAGGTGACTCCTTTGAGAAGGCAAGACTCTAGATCACATTAACTCAAACTGAATTCTTACACCACCCTGCACATGGGACAGATGTTTCCTAGTGCCTCTAACTGGTTCGGTGTCCAGGGCCAGAAACTCACGCAAGGTACCAGGCCCAAGCCCAGCCTCAAGAAGCTTGGCGCCTTCACCCACTCCCACCGCTTCTGAAGCAGGGGCTTGTTCTTGGTTTCCCACCCACACTTCAGCCCTTGCAGGCCCCCAGGTCTTCTTCCCTTTTCAAAGGAAGAGAAACAACCAGTTCTCCCCACCCCGCCCCACTCTCGCTATGCCCTAGGGGGATGGGTCCAGGCTGATAGAGCTACAAACAGCTAGCTCAGGGGTGGACATTGCTGACCCAGTACATTTGGTTCCTCTTCTGTGAGGGTAAGGAGCGCTCTAGGAAAATCCCCACATAAGTCCAAGCCTCAAGGTGTGACCAACCTCCCAGGAGGGGACACCACATCCCACTAGACCGGTATCTGGGCCCCCCTGTCACACCCTCCATACCCAGATCTCCAGAGCCAGACAGCTCAAAGTCATCAGATTCCTGCCCAGGTCCCCCCATATCCTCGTCATCTGGTAGGGGTCCAGAAAAGTATAGGCTTTCTAGGAGGTCTTGGGGGTCGATGACCTCAGTCTCTCGCATCTAGAATGGAAAAAGGAGGCAGATCAGCCAATAGCCCCAACAAAAGTCTACAATAGCTCCTGAGCCCCACAAGACAATGAAATGGGCATTCAAGAAGGTAAACTAAGGCACTGGAAGGGGACCAGGCCACAGCCTGGAGTCCTGGACCCCTCCCGGCCTGCAACTTTCTGTGTGACCTTTTATATATCCATTTCCCATTCTGGGCTAATAAAAATGGTAAAGGTGGTGCAATAAGAATGTAAATATAGTACTAGGTGCCATTTACTAAGCACTTGCTATGTGCCAGGCCTTGTTCTTAATTCTAACGGCACGACTTTCAGCCCATTTTACAAGCGAGGCGAGTGGATATTAAAGACACAAAATCATTTTCTGTCAGTGACACAGTAGCAGGGGGAAGAGTGAGGATCCCACGTTGGGCGACCTGGCTTCAGAGCCAGCGGTGCCCCCTCGCAGGTCAGCCAGAGGGCACGCTATGCCGGGGTCCCAGAGCCTAGCTCTCCGAAGCTGCTGCAGCTGACTCACTGGGACAGAGGGCCGCTGGCTCTGGGTCTCCTTTCCACACTGAGTCACACTGGGACCGGCAGGGCTGGTTCACCCACACCCCGGGACAGCCTCAGGTCAGGGTGTGGCCCAGACCTAGTGACTCAGAGCCAGTCAGTGTCCTCTTGTAGCCGGCCTTCCAAACAGTTCCCACAGGTCTCTTCTGCCACCAACACCACAGAGTGGCACCAGCAAGTGTCCCTCAGTCCCTACCTCATGGGGACCCACCTGCTCACAGCAGAATCTTAGGTTCACCCCCACCGAGCAGCTTTTAAAAGGAAAGTCACCAAGGCCGAGGGAGGCAGAGAACCTTCTAAAGGGCCTGGAGTACATCAGCTACTCCGCTCCCGACGGCTAGAGCTCAGGCGGGTAGGAAGCACGTGGAATGCCCACCACCCTTCCTCTTAGCTCCAGGGCCCACACAACAGCAGCCCTGGGTCAAGTTCATTTCTCTAGTTACTCAAATATTCAAGTGTCTACCATTCGCCATTTAGGGTTGTGATTAAGTTCAACACACGCCTCCCCAACAGCTTCTCATCTTCCTTCCCAGCGCCTGTAACTGCAGGAGGTCAGGGCTCCGCTCAACGCACTGAACACCAGCTGGAGAGGCCAGGCATGTCCTGTCCTCTGATTTCTCAGAATCTAGGAGAACATGAGCCGCGGAGAGGTCAGCGACTTGCCCAGGTTCACACAGTGAGTTAGCGGCACAGCTCACAGAGGGAAGAGGCCAGGCCTCTGCTCCTGACGCCCCAGGCTGTCCTACCCAGCCGAGACAGCCAGTGCCACCTGCCAGTGCCACGAGGGAGCCGTAGGAGAATCGGCTCCAAAGACAAGGTTACCATTGCAGGAGGCGCCCTGGCTCCTGCAACGGCTTCCGGGCAGAGGCGGGTGGAACGTGCTGTGAAACCCTCTTCCACTCCCACGAGGGCATATGCTGGGCTCCCGGAAGGAAGCAGAGCCAGGCTGGGAGGACAGCAGTGGGCAGGCAGCCCACCTCCCACACAAGGGGAGAATCTTTGCTGACCGCTTGGCGCACATGGGGGTGAGGAGTCAGCAGGGGTTAAGGCCTGGCTAGGGATGACCTCATAACTTGGGAATCAGGAGCGGCTGAGATGCTGGCGTTGGAATTCCAGACCCCGTACACAGCCCTGTGCCCGAGGCTTTGGTCTGACAGCTCCGGAGTTAGGTTCCTTTGGTTACACAAGCCACCAGCACCTAGGGTGGGGTCCCTGCGCTCCTACCCCCTTCTCCGGTTGCAAGTTCCTCTGGGGCCCGAACCTGATAGCAGGACCTTGGTGGCTTATAGTACTTAGCATGGAATGGTTCTACAATTAGATTTTTTTTTTTTTTTTTCAGAAGTGGAAGGGGGTGGAGGAGTGGCTCAGAAACATAAAGTCACTTGCCCAAGTTCACACGGGCAAAAAGTGGTCACTCTGGACTATGATGGAAGCATGAGTCACTTAAGCCTTTACCTACATACATATAAACCCACATGCATAGACACACATGCACACAGAGTGCCCACCGACTCAGGCAGGAAGGGAGCCTTGTTTCATGAAAGTCAAACCGGTCCAAGAGGAGGGAACGATGGTACTGTGGCCCTTTGTTGCGCTGGCCTGGAGACCATGCAGAGCCAGAGCTCCAAGCCCTCCGCACAGGGGCTGTTCTAGGCCGAGACCCTCCCAACCCACCTCACTCTCAGGAGCCAGGTAATGTTGCTTCCTCATCACCTGCCTTTGAGGATACGAGTGTCTCAAAACAACCCACGCCAACTGGTTGATAGTAACTCCTCCCGTCTCACGTTGGTGAAATGAAGACCAAGAGGAGGCGAGTATGGCAATCTTACAGCCAGGTCTGCAAAATGGAGGCTGGACCAGACTTATTCCAAGGTCAGCCCTTTGTGATCACTGGGTCAACCCCAGCCCTCCGTATTTATGCCGGGCTCCTGGAGAGGAAAAAGGACTTGTCTAAGGTCACACCAGGGGCCAGCAGCACGGCCAGGATTAGACCCCAGCAGATACCTGTACAGGGCCTCAATGGACAGGGACCCTAAAGGCTGCATTCAATGAGCCTAGGTGTCCTCCTACAGCAAGTCAAGGGAGCTTGGGAGAATTGTGAGGTGTGCTGATGAGGACGCAGGAAATTAAGTTCATCTTCAACCCCAGAAGTACCCTCTCTGGCCCGCCTCTGCCCATGACTGCTGACAACAGAAAAATTTCCAAGTGAGCAGGAGCCCTTTAAGACTAAGACCAACAAGACAGGACTGCACTGTAGGGGCTTGTGGATAATCATCCCTTTGTGTGTGTGTGTGTGTGTGTGTGTTGGGGGGCCCTGGGGGAGGCGCCCTCCCTCCCCCATCCTCTTTTCATCAAGGCCCATTCAGTCTGGGCTGGCTTTGAAGAACCAGGCCACCCAGCAGCCAGGCTCAGCCCTGACCAGAGAAGGACCCCACCCTGCTCCTGGCTGAGGACGTGGTCTGTTCTTCCCCGTCTCTCCCCATCCTTGCCCAGGGGCCATGTAGCCACACACGTGTGCATGCCCAGGCACCCCCTCTGGGCCCCCAGGCCTCCCTATATCTGTCCTTCTCACAGACTCACAACAGAACCGCCTGGTGAAGCAGCAGGAGGCTGGGCCTCGCAGCCCTGCGGCCTGTGGCTGATGGGCGCCTGGGCGGGTACTGCAGGCCTGGAGTGTGGGTGCTTCCCCACACTCTCCACAGAAGGAGGAGGGGTAGGAGCGGCTTCGTTCTAAAGTGACTAACACCTGCCAGCAGAAGGTATCTGAGGCCGCAGAGCTCAAGCGTCTCATTTATAACTCAGCAAACAGATGAAAGGACGTGGGGCTTTGCCAAGGTCACCCAAGCGGCTGGTGGCAGAGTCAGACTTAGAACCTGGACCTCCTGGCTCTTGGGCAGGAGTTGTCCTTTCTTCCTCCTTCAAGGGTCTGGCTGGCCCTGCGGGTCTCAGCGGGCCTGTAGGCAGCGGCCGTTGCTCCAGATACACACCCAGTCCTTAGGCTTACAGGCATAGAGCTAGGAAGAGGTCACCAACTGTTTACCGTAGCGACTGTCACCCAGGACAAGCAGGGCGGCTGGGGTGGCTCGCATAGGTATCCACTGCGTGGCACGCACCCAGGTAGGTTCTTCTCCATGAGCTCATTTCACTGGTACAAACTGGTAGGGTGTTCCACCTATTCTGCAGGAAACTGAGGTCCAGTGGAGTTATTCCTCCAAAGTCACAGAGCAACAGAGCGGGCATTTGGTCCTAGCTCCAGATCTTTCTCAAGACTATGTCTTAGCCGTACCCAGACTTCCTCACTGCTGCTCACACTTCACCTCGCCACCCCAGCTCCACAGCCCACACTGCCAGGCCAGGACCCCAGGGCACCCCTTTCCCCTGGGCAGGGAGTAAACAAAGGTGAAAGTGATAGTACTGAACAAAAGAACAGACTTGGCTGGGGCACCAGGGAGAAGTTCAAGGTCAGGGCTTGGTTAACCATGAACTGGTGGTGCAAGGAAGGGGGAAGACAGCTTTCCCCCACCGGCCTCTTCCCCAAGGGGAGGGAGGTTGGGGTCAGGCACACACACCTGACCCTTCTTTCAGGAGGTGAGATCAGAAGGGCACTGGGCAAGACAAATTTGGGAGGGGGAGGTTGGTGAACACCCGCACTCCATGACTAAACCCCCTAGAGCCATCCTGGGAGGAGATCTCCAGAAGGAGCCATTGTCACAGTCACCAGTTGCCCCCACC
Source organism: Noctilio leporinus (assembly GCA_004026585.1). Taxonomy (NCBI): domain Eukaryota; kingdom Metazoa; phylum Chordata; class Mammalia; order Chiroptera; family Noctilionidae; genus Noctilio; species Noctilio leporinus. The sequence goes on from PVIW01000113.1 coordinate 670,681, forward strand.
CCCTATCTGAAAGGTCGGGTATCCCCCAGCAAAACCTGGGGGCCACAGTCAGAACTCTTTCTACCTTGGCGGAAAAGAAGGCTTCGCTAGAGCAGTCAGCTGAAAAGGCAGATGCACACGCGAAACTGTGTGAGTCCAGGGGCTGATTTCGTATCTTGAATTCTGGGTCTTCTTTTTGTAAACAAGGTGAGTAGCACCTTGCAGGGTGATGAAGATTAAGTGAAATACCAAGCATGTGGCCTGGTCCACTGCAGGTGCTCAACGGGGGGGCTATGATGACTGCCCACCTGTCTTCCTTCTGGGTAAAGGGGTTGCTGTTCCAAGGGTCAGAGAGCCCTGAGGGAAGTTGTGGAAGCAATTCCATTGCTAGAAAGAAGGCAGTCAAAGACGCTTTGCAAACTGCAAAGGGACGTCGCCTATAAAGGGTCAGAGACTTTTCCGAAACCAACCATGTCCCCTTCCGACTGTGAGAGGACAGAAGACCCCAAGATGGGCAGAGACAGGCCCAAGGTCACACAAGTTGGAGCGTTTGTCCTAAGCAGATAGGCAGAGGAAAGCCCGGTTGTATTTTTCCAAAGGGATCAAACAGCAATTAACACAGAGGCCTGTAATTCTATGCCAGGGTATTTCCTGACCTGCTTTAGAGGTGAAAAAATATCTCGAAGGCAAAAACAACAGCACACCAATCCACAACCCGTTGCCCTGGTACTTGAAGGGTTAAGCCAGCTCTGGGGGTGGGGTGGGGGTTCGGATGTCAGGCTCAGCCCACTCTGAGCTCGGGTTACTCTGAACACAATCACTTAGGAGAGTAGCCAGGTCTGGCACTGCCAGCAGCCAGCTTTTCACCAACCCCCCAGGGCAGCCCATTCCCACAGCAAGGACTCCAGGATCCTGGGGTGCCAGCTAGGAATGGGGGCAGGGGGCGGGGGCTTCTGGAGCCTCTGCATGTCCCCCTGCCAGGAGCTGATGGCACTCCCCTGCCACTAACTCCCTGGGCGATCTTGGGAGATTGCCCCTCTGGGCCTTGGTTTCCCCACCTGTGTGACAGTTCTCAAAGAGACAAACCTCCCTCTGTCTTGAGGCCTGGTAACCAAGCTGGGCACTGCTCCGATTACCGGTGGAGACAGCCGGGGAGGGCTGGCTCCCACAGGGCCGAAGAGACAGAGGTGCATTGAAGCCGGGGTTTGTAATCTAGGCAGCGGATCCTGGATCTGAGGTCCCTGCTGGATGGTGGGTGGGACATAAACAAACCTCCCCGTTCTCCGCAGCAGAGCCGATAGCCTTGTCTGGGCTGATGAGATCAGCCGTGGGTGCTGGCCTCGGGCCCTTTCGAAGCACCCCCTCCATGCCAGGAAGCCACGGCTCCACACCAAGTGAGCCTGTCCCGAAGACATCTCTCAGTCCAGCTTCCCCAGGGCAAGGGGAGCCCCTACCCCTGGTGACTCACCCAGCCATCGGCCACCCCTGCCCCCATGCCCAGGGAGGTTGCCAGTCATGGCAGGCTCCACCAAGTCACTGTTTCCACACATACCAACCTCTCCCTGCCTCCCCTTTCCATTACCCCAGGTGTCACCTGACTAGCAGCCTCTTCTACGGTGCCAGAGAAAACTGGGGCAGCTGGGCTCCAGGCCTGAAAGACGAGGACGGGAACAAGCAGAGCGAAGGGTGGGGTAGCTGGGTGGGAGGGCCCCCAGGACGGAGGGTGGGAGTGGAGAGTAGCAGGGTCACAGAGGTGGGTGGGAGGGGTGGGTAAGGGGCCCGCAGAAGGCCAACACGGGAAAGAACTATTCAGATCACAGGGTGATCTTCGGGGGACCCTTGGAACCCTCTGCAAAGGATAAAAAGTTTTGAACCCCAAGAAATATAGCCACTGGTTTTACATTTTCAATGTGAGTATAGACGCCACCTTCCCAGAGCCAACTGGGTTAAGAGCCCTTGTCTAGCCGGGAATGATAAACTAAACTTAAGCCAGTGCTTTACAAGTTTGCCAAACATTGATGATGACCCTCAAGTGACACAGGTGTTTTATAGAGGACACTGGGGCTCGCATTGGTGAAGTGACTTATTAACTAACCGAGGGGTGAGGGGCAGAGCTGAGATGGGACTTGGGCTTTCCTGGCTGTGAAACATACCCAGCACCCACACTTCCAGCACCCGGAGCCAGAGGTCCCTGGGAGATGTGGGACCGCACCCAAAGATCATCAGTGAGTTAATAACAAGCCAGCCAGGTCTGTTGTGCTCCTAGGGTTAAGTCAGGTCCCAACTGTTGACAAATGCCTTCTCCTCCTCCACCCTCTCTAGGCACCAGGCAATGAAAACAGAGGAAACCGGCTTTTCAGAACACTACTTTTTCTGTCCACCAGCACCCTCCCAAAGCCCGAAGCCTGATCTACAATTCATTCAGCCTCTAATGTGGTCCTCCAGCTCCGGAGGGTGACCTCCGAGTCCTGGGTACTGTCCTGGTGGTTCATACTTTTTGTAACCCCCCTTCTGCTCCCCACCCCCTCTCTCCCTCAGGGCTGCAAACTCTTCAGTAAGGGGCAGGAGAGGGTGGAGCTGCTGGGAACTGGTTCTTGATTAAATATAAACTCACCTGATAATTAGCAAACAGCCCACTTCTAAGACAAACAAATAACTGATTTGGGCTCCATCAGCCACACCCTGGACTCTCCCTCCCCACCTGGAAGCTGTGGTTAGAAATGCGGGAGGGGAGAAGGCTTTCCAGGGACCAAGGGGGTGGGTTCCTCGAAGGAACCAGGTAGCGTCCAGGTGGCCTGGACAAAGAAGGGCCCTGAGACAAAGAACGCCTTCCCCCTGCTAGACACGATCCTGGGAGCTTCATTGGCCATCTTGTCACCTCCCACAAGCCTCTCCCAGTCCAGATCTTCTCATGGGCCAAGAAGCTGAGAGGCTGAGAGGTCCATCCTGAGGACTTTACACCTCTGGAGTGAGGCCTGCCCCATGCCCTCTTGCGGCCCCAGAAAGCAAGGAGAGGGCGTTGGAAAAGCCGGGGTCCAATCCAGTCTGGATTGTACAGCTTCGCTCTGCACTCAAGCCAGCTGCAGTCTTACTTTCGCTTTAAATGGGGAAAAAGTATACATATTTGATATAAATTAACAATATAGTTGTATATATTTATGTGAATTATATAATATATGTTATGTAACATATACACATATTTACATATATGGCACTACCTGCTCAGCAGAGACCAAATGACCAATTGTGAGGGCTGGCAGGACTCTTGTCCGACATACAGGGGAGGGCACTGTAAGGATTGGGCCACATTAATATTTCTCATATGTCCCCTCAATGCCTTGGACACTGCGACGCTATCTTTAACGGGCTCTCAAAGGACCAGGTAAGACTCTGGAGCCCAGTGAAACTCGCTCAGCGCGGAGCCATGCTATAGCCAAGAGGTAGAAAGGACATGAGTGATTGGGGGAGACCAGTTGTCACCCACTTCCAGGGACTCACAGAGCCCTGTCCAGCCCCTTCCCCATCCCACCCAGCAGTCCAGGAGGCTGAGGGCAGCTAGGTGTCAATCCCTCCCAGGAGGGGACTGGGGCAGGCAGCCTGGCCTGACTCTCCCAACCCCTCATTCAGGCCACTCAGCACTCCTAGTCCTTGGAGAAGCCGGTTCCCAGAGGCGGGGATGGCAGAGGCTGAACGGCCTTCCCACCCCCAACTTCTCGTCTTGTTCAGGCGCTTTACCAAGAAGGCTACGAAAGCTCTCCCACCCCCAACCCCCATCAGTGGGCTCTCAGGACAGGAAGGAGCTGGAGGGCTCTGGTCCAACCTCCTCACTTTAGAGTTGGGACACACTGAGATCCAGAGGTAGGGCCCTATTGCTCAAGGTCACCCAGCAGTTCAGAAGTAGGGACCTGAGGTATCCACCTTCAACCCAGCCAAAGTCCTGATCAGGAAAGCTGTCTGAGGATGTGCAGAGCAGAAATCATGAGTTATCAGACAGACCTTCTTCTGACCTTGGCAAACCACTACCTTCTTCTGAGCATCTTACACCAGGAGGCTTTCTTATCAGTAATGCATAATAACCTCAGTGCACCTCTTAGAATGCAGTTAGTCACCTGAATATTACCTCTCCACTCACACAAATGTTTCCTGAGTTACTAACTACAAGACAGATCATTCCAGTAAAAAGGAATAGTGCAGAGTCCCTGGCTTGGGTGTGTGTGAGTGAAAGTGGTGTTTGTGTGGGGGCAGCGGGGCGGGGAGAGGGGAGGCAACTGAGAACTTGGTGCAGCGAATCATTCCCTCACCAAACGTAACTTTCTTCATGGGAGGAAAACCTTGGCTATCGTTATGGCTTCCAACACGCTCTGCAAAGGGCAGGTACTTGTGATGAATAGAATGCCCGGGTGGGAAAGGGCTCTGGACGCTGTCCAGCTCAAATCCCATTTGTCAACCCGGAGAGGGAAAGGGACCCAACCTCATGGATTCCCCTACCCCAAGCCATGGCTCAAACACTCTCTTGGGTGTTTAGAAGCTCTCAGGACTTCTAAGAATTCCAAAGAGCTCTCACTGGCCACTCAGGAGTCTTAGACCCTTGGGCTTCCTCCCCGACCCCACTTCTATGCAATCAAGGAGCGACTTCTCAAGGAGACCAGAAGCATCTCTAAGCTCAAGTACACTGGTGGGTTGGGGACAATTCCCTGGAATGGGTTAGGCCCAGTGCCACATAGGTGGGCTGTGCTCCTGGCCAGCACCACCTGGAGGGTGGGGGTCAGCCTCCCCACACAAGGCTGCCTTTAATTGGCCAGGGAGGGAGTGGCAGGAAGGCCGTTGGGGGGGAATGCTCCCAGTTGGACAAGAAGAACTGGTTTAGGATGGCAGGCCCCAGCCACACGCAGAGGGGGCTGGGTGCTCAGCCCAGGTTCCCTTCCCAAAACCTGCAGCACCTAGCGGGCAGGAGGCACCACCGAGGGTGAAGGCAGGCCTTCAGTTTATTGGAGGGGGCTACTGGACAGATGTTGATGGCCTGCATGCTCCCTGCTACCCCAAAGTGGTGCCCATTTTACCACTTTCTGTCCTCGCACCTGTGAAGTGGGCGTGGTGCAGTCCCAACAAGCTTTTGGTGGAGTGCTTTCCAGACACCCAACCTGGTATCGGGAGAGCACTCAGTAAATCATAACTGCTCTTAGCAAACTCTCCTCCCTGGGTCTCATTTCATCTGCCAGCAAAAAAAAAAAAAAAAAAAAAAAAGCAGAAGTGGGGGGCCCTCTAGATCATGCCAATGGTCTAATCCAACCATAACAAGGTCTGATTTTTCCGGCCACAACTTTGGGAGGAAAGCAGGTGGCAGGGCCAAAGGGTTAAGCCCTGTGACACAATGAGGGGTGGAAGGTCTGGGACATTAGCCAGAAAAGGGAGCACTAAGGTCAGCATGAAACAGAAAGACACCCCCCCCCCCCCCCAGGAAACAGCTCCTCAGGGCTGACTTCTCCCCAGCTGATGGGTCGCTGCCATTGCCAGGACTGACTTCCCTCCCCAAAACCACATCCTTCAGAGACACAGCTAGCCTAGCTATCTGCTCCTCACTCAAGCACATGCGTGGCCCTCACCACCTCCAGGGACTTTCCCCTGCCATGGCCAAGGCCAATGGCACCCAACATGGCATTCCTTTGGATGCCTCCCCCAACTGGTGGACCGCATCCTCCAGGGGCCTAGAAAGGATCACTGCACCTGGGAGAAGCAGGCAGGCATCTGAGTCATGGCTCAGCGACTGACCTTTCCGCAAGGTTACTCTTAGTTTGGGGAAGTCATCCCCTTCCCCCTCCGAATTCCTTGAGGCTGGCTGGCCCCGTATCTTTAGCTTCTAAATGAGTCTCGAGTTCTCCAAGGACGGGACAAAGCAGCAGCCACTCAGAGCAGCATCAGACCACAAGCTAAGATGAGAGCTGGGAGGGATGTGGGAGCCTGATTGAGCTGTGTGACCTTAGGAAAGTTAGCGAGCCGCTCTAGTCTCGGGGCCAGTGTAAGAACGGCAAACAAGGTTGTTGCCAGAAGTAAGCTAGCTGGTAGAGCCCCTGGAATGGCCATGAGAAAGCTGTCAGAACAGCGCTGGAGGGACCTGTGAGCACTAAGTGGCTCGTACCCTCGCTGCCTATCTGCAGGGTGCGGGAAGGGTTCTAGCTCAAGGTCTTCCTCATCCCTCCATTGAAGGCTGCCCCGCAGAAATGACTTCTCCTCAGGGAGCCCAGAAAAACAGGAACCCCATACAGGAACTGACAACAGGGATTCGCGCCCCCTACCCCACCAAAACGAGGCTTAAGGGAAAGACAGGCGCGCAAAGCCCAGTCCTTGGGGCGCAGCTCGCCTCTCCCAGCAATCCCTGCACCCCCTCTTCCCAGAGGCGGTTGCCCCCCTCCTCCCCAGCTGCTGGCTGCTGGGGTGGAAGGAGCTTCAGGTGGCTCAGGGTTTTGTAAGCGACAGGGACTGGCGGGCAGCGAGAAGGAAAGGCTCTGGCGGGCCTCCTTCACTCTCACTCCGTGCGGGCGCTTCGATATCCAGCTACGCGGAGCAGAAGTGAGCAGCCGGCTCCCGGAAAGGGCGGCAGGAGCGCTCAGCTGGGGTGAAGCGCCGAGCCTTGGCCGTCTCCCCGGTCCCGTCTCCCCTTTGTAGGGAGAGACCCCCGAGAAGCACTGGCCACTCCTGCCCCACTCCCTCATACCCTTGGCGCAGGGGGAGAAAGGAGACCCAGCGGGGCCGGGCCTTGCCCTGAGTCCCCGGCCGGGGGCAACGCTGGGGCCACAAATGAGGTCAGGGCTCAGCTCTCCGCTCCCGGGTGCGTGAAACCAGGCCCCGCGGAACCCTAACTCCTCCCCTCCGAGTCCTCGCGGCCCCCGTCAACCCGGGGCATCCGGGAGTCCCGAGCTGCAGGCTCCGGGCGCCCAGGGGGCGAGGAGGGGGCTCCCAGGATCACCAGGGAAGGTGCGCGGGTTGGGCGGAGAGGTGACACCGGCTTAGTCACGTCCGAGCCTGGAGCCCGCGGCGGGTGGAGGCCAAGGGGAAGCAGAAAGAGCAACAGGCTGGAGGCGCACGGCGAGCGGAGCAGCCACCCTCTTCCCCCGGGGGCCTCCCTGGGACCTCGGAGCCAAGTTTCCAACAAAGTTTCCCCGACCTCGGCATCTCCTTAGGGGCGGCGCCGCCCCCGATCACCCTCCGTCCCAGGCTCCCAGGAACAAAGAAGGTACAGGTCTGCCCTCCCCAGGGGAATCTCCAAGCACCTACCGACTCCGCGGCAGCTGCAGGGGCGCACACGAGGAGCAGCAGCAGCGCGAGCAGGCGGGCGGGAGCCATGGCAGCGCGGTCGGGAAAGGGCGCGTAGGCTAGTGGCCGCGACTCTCGGTTGGCCGTCCTTATAGGCGGTGGCCGGCCCCGCCCCGCCCCGCCCCCGCGGCCCTACCCCCGCCCCGCCCCCAGGAATTCCCCTGGAAAGCTGGCGCCCCGGGGGTGCAGAGCCCGCCAGAGGAGATGGAAACCCCGAGGGACCCGCCCGGTGCGCCCTAGCCCGGCCCCTCTCTAACCCGAGACACTGTCCTCCGGGAACCCCGACCCCCTTTACTGACTTGATCCCCTACTTAGCAGGCCCCCAAAGATCACTGCGGGTAGCCCCTTCTTACCGCGGGGGAAACTGAGGCTCACGCTCAGGAAGGACTTGCTCAAAGTCCTCAGTTGAGACGACCACCGCCTTCAAACCAAGGACGCTCCAGACGGAGGGTACGAAGACTTTCCAAAAGGGACGTGAATAGCGGTCGTTTAAGGGGTCAGCCAACTTTTTCCGTGAATAGCTAAGTACCTCAGTCTTCGCCAGCATACTGTGCAGTCTGGTCACAATTACTTCAAGTCTAGGGTTGTAGCTCAAAGGGAGCCAACGTAAGCCCTGGCTGGTGGCACAGAGGATAAAGCGCAGGCCTTCCAACCTAAAGGTCGCTGGTTCGATTCCCAGCCAGGGCACATAACCAGGTCTCCAGCCAGATCTATGGCTGGAGGCAGGTGAAAGGCAACCATACATTGGTGTCTCTTTCCCTCTCTGCCTTTCTCCCTTCCCCTCTCTCTAAAAATAATAAATAAATAAATAAGAAGTGGGGAGCCAATGTATACTGAAAAGAATGAGTGTGGTTGTGTTCTAATAAAACACTATGGACACTGAATTTGGATTTTATAAAACTTTCACGTGTCACTAATTATCATACTTCTTTTGAGTTTTCCCCCAATGCATTTAAACGTGTAGAAACTATTCTTGCCCTAGCGGGGTGGCTCAGCTGGTTAGAGTGTGACCCTCCTGCATCAAAATGTTGCGGTTGCATCCCGATCAGGCCACAGACCTAGGCTGTGGGCTCCATCCACAGTAGAGGCACTAGGGCTGCAAGAGGCAATCCACTGATGCTTCTCTCTCACATGGATGTTCCTCTCTCTCTCTCTCCCTCCTTCTGTCTCTAAAATTGATAAACATATCCTTGGGTGAAGATTTTTAAAATAATGATAAACAGGATAAAAATGTAAAAACCATTCTTAGTGAGCAGAACAGAAACAAGCCAGGGGTAGACTTTTCAGTCTTAGGGCGGCTGACCTCTGTTTTAGGGGATTTTTAAGGCATTTGTTTTTTTCAGATTTTGAACTTCCTAAAAAGTTTGATCCCTCAGAGAATCAGTCTGCCAGTTTAACTCCAGTCTCGGATTTGCTTCCACGTTTGTTTTATTTGTTTTTTATTTTTAAATGTTTTTTTTCCTTTTTTTAAGATTTTATTTATTATTTTTAGAGAGAGGGCAAGGGAAAGAGGCAGGGAGAGAGAGAGAGACATCAATGTGTGGTTGCCTTTCACCTGCCTCCACCTACAGACCTGGCTGGAGACCTGGCTTGCAACCTGGTTATGTACCCTGGCTGGGAATTGAACCAGCTGCCTTTGGGTTAGAAAGCGGGTGCTTTATCTACTGTGCCACCAGCCAGGGCTCCATGTTTATTTTAAATAAGGAAGAAAGAAAGAAGGAAAGAAAGAAAGAAGGAAGGAAGGAAGGAAGGAAGGAAGGAAGGAAAGGAAGGAAGGAAGGAAGGAAGGAAGGAAGGAAGGAAGGAAGAAAGAAAGAAAGGGAGAGGAAGGGGGGGGGAGGGAGGGAGAGAGAGAGAGAAAGAAAGGCCCCCTGACCCGTGTGGCTCAGTGGATTGAGTGACAGCCTGTGAACCACAGAGTAGCTGGTTCAGTTCCCAACCAGGGCACGTGCCTGGGTTGCAGGCCACCTGCAGTTGATCCTAAACAATAAAAGGTCATGTGTCAGCCTTATCCCTGCATCCTCCTAACAGTTTGGGGAGGAGAAGAGGATGGGAAATCCTCTGGGATCTCAAGTACAGGTACTGTTCGAAGTGTCAGTGGAGAGAGCATCCTATGATAATCAAGGTACTAAAGGTGTCTAGCCTTGTTTCTTCTTTATTTTTTTCTTCTTTATTTTATATGGTAAAATGATCTGAAGATATATGATATAAAGATATAAACACACATATATAATATATGTCATAAGAACATACTATATATACCCACATTCTTTCTAAGGCTGAAACATGGCTTCAAAATCAGGATATTTTGACCTCTTGGCATATTATGAATTCATATACCTTGTGAAGGGTTGGTAGTGACTTCTCCTTAATTATTATCAAAGAATGAAAATCTTTTGAGGCAGAGAACCTTGATAGTAAAGCCAATTTCAAATGCTGCTCAGCTTTTTCCCCAGGGATTTTTAAAAAAGATTTAATTTGATTTACTTTCAGAGAGAGGGGGAGGGAGGGAGAAAGAAAGGGAGAGAAATCTAAGTGCAGTGAGAGATACCTCCATTGGTTCCCTCTCACACACCCCTAACTGGGAACCTGACCCGCAACCCAGGCATGTGTCCTGGCTGGGAATCAAACCAGTGACCTTTTGGATCATGGTTGGTGTTCCATCCATTGAGTCACACACCAGCCCCGGCAGCAATTTTGCTTTTTTTTTTTTTTTTTTCGTCTTGTCTGTGCTCAACACACTTCCCTAGGATTTGGAAATAAACTGAGAAAAATGAGTGAATATCATATCAGAATAAGAAATCCAAGCCCTGGCTGGTGGCTCAGTGGATAAGGCGCCAACCTGTGAACCCAAAGGTTGCTGGTTCGATTCCCCAGTCAGGGCACATAACCAGGTTGCAAGCCAAGTCTCGAGCCAGATCTGTAGCTGGAGGCAGGTGAAAGGCAACCACACATTAATGTCTCTCGCCCTCTCCCCCTACCCCTCTCTCTAAAAAATAATAAATAAAATATTTTTTTAAATCATTAGAAATAAAATTTTAAATCATTAAAAACAACTTCTTAAGATAGATCCCTATGCAACTTTGGTTATCTCTCATCATATTGCTATAATGAAAACAACTTCTTAAGATAGATCCCTATGCAACTTTGGTTATCTCTCATCATATTGCTATAATAAAAACAACTTCTTAAGATAGATCCCTATGCAACTTTGGTTATCTCTCATCATATTGCTATAATAAAACTCTAACAGTGCAAAGTTGTAATGGTGGGAAATTGTAACCTACCCCGCCATTCTTTTGGCATTGTTTCTGTAAGTGCTTATAGATAACAGCATGTTTGTTTAAGAAACCTAGAAACTACCTCCAAAGATCCAGACCCTGACCTTCAGGCACCCTACCTACAGGAAGTTTGCTGGCCTTTAACCGTGAAGTCAGGATGACTAAACAGGGCAATGCACATCAGATCATCACTCACCTCTTCGGAATGGACCGTGCTGGTCTGCATGCAGAGAACTTTCCAACTCTCTTCCTTGCTCTCTTTGTCTGTTTCCCTCTCCCTCCTTATAAAAACCTCTTCTCCCATTGTCCCAGGAGATGGGCTTTGTGACAGAGTCTTCCATCTTCCAGGTGGCCAGCACTTGAAAGTAAACCACTTCCCTTCACCTCAGCACCTGCTTCTTGGGTATTGGCTTTCATAGCGGCAGGCAGCCGGTTACAAAACATCTTTCATTTCTACCAACTTCTTTTACGTGAAGAGGGTTTCTCAGCACTTACAGCCAGTGCTGTGCTGGTAAATATTTAACAGTAGGTAGTGTGTGTGAGGGGGTCAAGAGTTGGAACTGCTAATTTGCGCCATTTGCCAACTACCATTGTGTCAACATTTTAAGCTACTAATGGGCTGTTACTGAACTTGGGGTTGGTTAGGGACTAGCAGTATTTTTATTTTTTAAGTTGTCACCCAAGAACATGCTTATTGATTTTTTAAAAAAGATTTTATTCATGTAATACAACAACAATAAAATTAAATTAAAAAAAGATTTTATTCATTATTTTCAGAGAGAAGGGTAGGAAGGGAAGAAGAAAGGGAGATAAAAATCAATGTATGGTTGCCTTTCACCTGCCTCCAGCTATGGACCTGGCTAGAGACCTGGCTTGCAACCTGGTTATGTGCCCTGGCTGGGAATCGAACCAGTGACCTTTGGGCTCACAGGCTGGCACCTATCCGCTAAGCCACCAGCCAGGACTTTGATTTTTTTTTTATTAAAGAGCTAGAGAAAAAATTGCCTCCCACACATGCCGCAACTGGGGATTGAACCTAAAACCCAGGTATGTATCTTGATCAGGAATCAAATCCGCAATCTTTGGGCCAACTACCTGAGCCACCAGCCAGGACAAGATGAGCAGTATTTATACCACTCAGATTCAATAGGTGCAAATAATATCAAGAGCATAAACAACAGTAAAATGTAGGGAAATAAATAGGAAGTGATGCATTTTGAGTACTTGTTTTTCTTGTTTTCTATGTAGTTATGTAATTATAAGTTTACATAATTTATTTTTAGTAATATGATAGAGTTATCAATATGCCATGTAAGTATAAAAAATACACATGCTAAGCCCTGGCTGGTGGCATAGTGGATAAGGCATTGGCCTGTGAACCCAAAGGTTGCTGGTTTGATTCCCAGCCAGCCAGAGCACGTAACCAGGTTGCAAGCCAGGTAGGTCTCCAGCCAGGTCTGTGGTTGGAGGCAGGTGAAAGGCAACCATACATTGATGTCTCTCTCCCTTCCTTGCTCTCTAAAAATAATAAATAAAATCTTTTAAAAAAATACACATGGTAAAATTTTGTGGTGAAACTTGGAGTGGAAATTTCAGTTCGAGTAGAAAAAGAACTGATGTAAGATGTCTGACTGTAGGGAAGAGCCTGTGCATCTATTTTTAAGATAGATGGTTGTGAGTATCCAATTGCTAGGGTATTTAATTAACTGGATACATTTTTAAAATAATGTCACTTCACTTTTAAGTGTATAACTTTACAGTGTGTCAGAGATTATAACGTTTGTAACTATGTAAGCTTTTGATGAAAAAGGTTAGCCGTCAACTAAAAAGTGTACCAGGAAGTAAGCAGTTTTCAATGATCATTTAGAGAGTACATCAGAACAAAAAAAAAAAAAAAAAATTGAAGACTGTTAGTTGAGACCGTTAGTGGAAGCTCTCCTATAAAACTATGCCAAAGCACTGAAATTAGGAAATTAACTCACCCTTCTCCAAGGTCTGAGAATCCCTCTGGAGGTGTGCAGTACGTGTGAATAGTTATTTGTGGGTCTGTAGAGTTGGATCCTGTGTTTATTGGGTTGGGCAAAGGGTACATGGATGGTCACTACTTTTGTAGTGTGTGTCTCTATGTAAATTTTTCTGGGGCAATAAACTTCAGAGTCTCTCTTTAGATCCACAAAGAAGTCACAGCCCCCAAAGAGTTACAAACAATTTGACTGGACCCTTTTAAAAGTTCTAATGGGTTCCTCTTTGGCTGCCAGGGAACAAAATGCAGTTGTCAATTGAAGTCCGGATTCTCTGCCTGAGACTGAAGAAAAAAAAAAAGAAAAGAAAACAAAAGCTGACCGAGCAAACAAACAAAACCTATCAACTCTTAGGGTAAGACGTTCTTAATTAGCCTTGGCCAGGTAGCTCAGTTGGTTAGAGCATTGTCTCCCTACCCCAAGGTTTCGGGTTCAATTCCTGATCAGGGAATACACAAGAATCAACCAATGAATGCATAAGTAAGTGGAACAACAAATCTCTCTGTCTTTCTTTCCCTTTCTCTCCCATCAATTAAAAAAATAATTAAAAGTTCTTGATTAAAACGCTGGTTCCAACACTTGACAGCTAGAGGAAACTTGGAGGGTCACTTTACTCCCGGGTAAAATGGGGGTAGGAGACCCACCTCTTGGGGTAATTAGGAGGAACGCATGCAGGTGAAGGCCCAGTACATTGTACATGCCCCTCATGTGGGCTTTCCCACCCCTTCCTTACTTTCCATCTCCAAGATGGGGTAAGTCTGCGGGATGTTCTCCTCCAGCTTCCTTCCAGGCAGAGAAATGATTCAGGGGGTCGACAGGCACCTGCCCCTCCTGCTCTTCCCAGGACCCCCAGGCTAGAGTTAACTGAGGCTGGGCGCTACAATTATCCTGTCCCTAACTGTCCAGCTCTAATGCCTCCACCTCTTGGAAGCCTTCTGAGATCCCTCCCCTCTTCTTCTAGCTTGCCCCTCGCTTTCCCCTGAGACTTCTAGTTCTCCATTTGTCCCCCTCCTTGGGCACACATTCCTTTCTCTCTATGTCAGTCACATAAGGCTTAGAACATAAGCTTCAGGGTCAGAGAGACCTGGGGCAGGACTCTTGAACCCCTCTGTGCCTCAGTTTCCTCATTCGTCCCTTGAGAGTCATTATAGTTGTTATGTATCATACGTGGGGACAGAATGGTGCTTAGCACAGTACCCGGCACGTAAATAGCATCTGTTTTTATCAGAGTCTGGAGTTATCCCCTCCCCCACAGCTTCTCTCCCACACACAACAAACAACAGGTAATCAAGTCACTATTTTCAGAACAGCTGGGAGAGTGGGCGTGGGGCCTTACCCTGGAACCAACCCACTCCGGCCTTCCTCAACATGCAAATCTCTCTCAGTTCGGGATAGTGACAGCCCGAAGCTTCCAACGGGCCAGGGAATAACCGCAGAAACTGGGAAGGACTCTCCCAGACCTTCCAACCTAAGAGAGAGGCAAATCGGTCGTGAGATAGGCAAACTAAGGCCCTGGAGGTGGGTCAGCAGCCACCAGAGGTATTTTAAAGAAGCCTAAAAATAACCTCACCCCCTTCCCATCACTCTTTCAACCTTGCTTTGCTGCATTTTTTTTTTAAGAACACTTTCCTTATTTTACACAGGTATTGATTCTTTTGCTTATGCGCTATCTGTCTCTCCCACCAGATGTCAGTTCCGCGAAAGCAAGGACATCGTCTCATTCACAGAAGTATCCCTAGTGCCTGCTCAAGTGTTATCTGTACAGATAACTGGGTGAACCACATTGCGATATGTGTCCTGAGAGGCAAGCACAGAAAGGCATTTCGTTGGTCATTTACCCAGTAAACTTCGGATGAGCATCTTCTACATGAGAGGCCCTCTGAAAGATCCTGCTGACTGAGACAGCACTTGGCTCTTCAGCAGCTTCCTGATCAGTGAACGAGGGGCACCAGGGGCTAAGGGCCTGCCATGTGCCCAGCTCTGGCCTGGCAGCTTTACGTGGACCTTCTCTGTGCTAGAACAGCCTTTGCAATGGTGAGGAGGTATGTCTCACTCAGAACTCTTTAAGAAAAAAGTCCCAGAGGGTAGCCAGGCCCGTGTAATTACAACCAGCCTGTAGTTGAGGTCAGTAAAGTTCAGAGGGGTAAAGTGAGTTGTTGGGGTTACAATGCTTCATCTAAACCCAGGTCCCTTGGTTTCTAGCGCTGGGCTCTTTCCACAGACTCCCTAGTGTCTCTGAGTCCATGATAGAGACCACGGGTCATCTGAGCACCTTTATGCGGCAGCATAGGGCTGTGTGAGTCACATGCCGCAGAGTCTAGAGCTAGGGTGCAGCCCACAGAGCAGGACACTTTAAAAAAAAAGATTTGTTTAGTATATTATTTTTAGAGAGACAGGTAGGGACAGAGGCAGAGAGGGAGAGAGACATGAATATATGGTTGCCTTTCACCTGCCTCCAACTATAGACCTGGCTGGCCACCTGGCTTGCAACCTGGTTATGTGCCCTGGCTGGGAATCGAACCAGCGACCTTTGGGTTCACAGGCTGGTGCCATTCCACTGAGCCACCAGCCAGGGTGATTTTATTTATTTTGAAAGAGAGGGAGAGGGAAATAAAAAAAAAGAGAAATATTGATCAACTGTCTCCCTTACACCCCCAACTGGGACCTGGCCCACAACCCAGGCATGTGCCCTGACCAGGAATTGAACCCGCAACCTTCCGGTTTGCAGGCTGGAGCGAAATCCACCGAATCACATCAGACAGGGTGAGCAGGACACTTTGAGCCTCAGCAAATCACTTCATTTTTACCAACCATTCATGGAGCCTTCCCTTTGCCCCTGACTTTCCCTGCTCCTTCGAGGCCCTTGGCTCCAGCCTCCATCCAACATCTGATCGAGGGGGACCTAGTGCAACTATTCTCTGGAGGCCACAGAACGCAGAATGTGCTCTTTGCAGGCAGCACACTGTTAGTGCCACAGAGAAGTAACCGGGTGGGCGGGATGTGGGGGTAAAGAAACTCAATTGCAGCCTGGCCTGGGCGAGTCACATCTCAACTCTGTGTCTCCTCCTCCATCCGTGCGGATTGTCAAGCTATCGCACCAGGGCTTCTCCCACCGCCCTTGTCTCCTTTGCCTGACACGTCCATGCCCTGGCTAACCTCACCCCTCTTTCAGGTTTGCCGATATGGGCTACTTCCGCAGGGACCTTCCTTTGAGGCCAAACGGTGCCCCTGCCCAAAGTGTTTAACATGCCTCCCTTCATGGCACTGACTACCACATACATTTATACAATGAGTTGCTCTTGCTTTATTGTGTACTTCCTCTGCTAGAGCAAAAGCTGCCTGAGGGGAGAGGCTAGGTCTGTTTTCTACGCGCAGAGACCAGCACAGTGCACCCTACCTAGTAAGCATTTTAAAAATACTTGTTGAAAGAATGAAGAAGCTGCCCACCCCCACCCCCGCTCCTTCCATCCACCCCACCTACCCCCACTGCCCCACCCCTCCCAGGGGTATTGTAAGGTAATAATGAACTGTAAGCTGGAAAATCTTGGGCAAGGGTTGATGGCTGGAGCTTCCCCGCCTCCCTCTGACTCAGTTCCTGCCACAGTGGCCTCCTTGCGGTCCCTCCGCTGTGCAAATCTCCTTCCTGCCTCAGGGCTTTGCACTTGCCTTTTCTCGCTCTGCAATGTTCTTCCTAGACACTTCAATCACATCTCTGTTTATAATGCCATCTCTTTAGGGAGGCCTTTGCTGATGACCGTTTCTGAAATAATTCCTCCCACCACCCTGTTTTCTGTCCCCCCTCCTCCTATTTTCCTTTATAGCACTTCTCACTACTTGATGTTAAATTTTAAAATTGTCTGCTTTCTTCATGAGAATATAAACTCTACGAAGTCAGAGTTTCTCTCTTCATTATTTGTGTATATCTGTACCACCCAGGCCAGTTCATGGTAAATGCTCAACAGGTATCAAATGAATGATTGAAATAATGATTGGATGATAATGAAAAGAAGATACATAACAGAGCTCTTCTTCAAATAAAGCCCTGAATCCTTCCAGGTCAGAGCAAGGAATAATTTCTTGTTAGGGGCTAGATCAGCCACACTGCAGCTGTGAACTGAGCAAGTCACTTCCTTCTCTGAGCCTCAGTTTCCTCACCTGTTAAATGGGAATATTGTATCCACAGTTCACAGGCGTGTTTTAGAAATTATATAAGCACTAAATGAGATAATATACGTGTCTGGGACGTAGCAGGTGCTCAGCAAACCACCACCACCACCCCCTACCCCACCACCCCCCCACCCCGCAAACATGAAGGCACACTGAGCCCTTAAAACAACCCGGCTAATAAAGGGTTCTCAGCCTGGGGGAGAAAACAGGCCATGCGCCTTCCCACTCTTCCCTCCAGTTTCCCTTCTAAGTCAGGAATTCCCTGGCCAGAGCCCAGGAGAGTCACTACTGCAGAGGACAGGCAGCCAAATGCTGGCCTCCCACATGGAGTTTCCAAAAAGTGTGACGCAAAGTTTATAACCTATCCGTGAGACACGTGCCTCCCCGAAGTGTTTTCACAAAACAGTCTTTGAAAGGAATCCTGTAGGCAGGGCCATGTGGCAGCCTAGAGGAGACAGGGGGGAGAAAGGTGGGGAGCTAGAGAACCTTGGGGCTGGGGTGGGGTTACAAAGAGGGTACCACATTTCCTGAGCTCCCACTATGTGCCAGGTACTAGGCTCACCCTGCTATCTACCTAGACCCTTGCCATAAATCTGGGAGATCAGGTGTTGCCACTTCCACGTCCCAAGGGAAAGGAGAAAGAGAGGCAGAGGACCTGTATGAGGACATGTCCCAGGGGGTTTGTGGGAGTGGATCTGAAAAGCGACCCCAGCAGCAGTTGTTCTTACTGGCCCGTGGGGAGGGCCCTGTGGGGGAGTGACGTAAGTGACCATGTGCTCAGAGGCACTCTCTTCCTCTGCACCTGGGGGACAGTTTGTCCCAGCTTGTGGGTGTTTGTCATTCTGCCTCTGACCTAAAGTTTAAAATTTCATTCATAAGTTTGGAACCACACACTTGGCTGCGAGGGCAGGGCCCTTGGAGATCAGCTGTTCTAGTCCAACGCCCTCCTATTGCAGATAGAAACAAACAAACAAACAAACAATCCCTGAGGTCCCAAGAAGGGCATGCACCTGGCCAGGTCACAGAGCGATCTTCTGTTAGAAGGAGGAATTACAGATCGTCTTGTCCTGTAATTACCAAATATAGCTGTACCTCTGAATCACTTGAGAAGCTCTTTATTTATTAATTTTTTTTAAAAGTCCTGGCTGGTGTGGCTCAGTGGATTGAGTGACGGCCCGTGAACCGAACAGTCACCGGTTTGATTCTTGGTCAGGGCACATGCCTGGGTTGCTGAACAAGTCCCCAGTTCTCTCCCACGCCTTCCTCCTTTCCCCTCTCTCTAAACATAAATAAATATCTTTAAACTTTTTTCTAATCCTCATCCAAGGACACTTTTTTCATTGTTTTTGAGAGGGGGGAAGAGGGAGAGACACTGGGAGGGAAACATCGATGGGTTGTCTCTCCCATACGCTCCAACTGGGACCAACTGGGGAGTGAACCACAACCTAGGCATGTGCCCTGACTGGGAATTGAACCTGCATGCTCCAACCGAGCCACACCAGCCAGGGCTCACTTGAGAAGCGCTTTTTTAAGTTTTTTATTTAATTTTATTTTGAAAGATTTTATTTATTATTTCCAGAGAGAGGGGAAGGAAGAGAGGCAGAGAGGAGAGACACATCAATGGTTGCCTTTCACCTATCTCCAGCCACGGGCCTGGCTGGAGACTTGGCGTGCAACCTGGTTATGTGCCCTGGCTGGGAATTGAACCAGCGACCTTGGGTTCACAGGCCAGTGCCTTATCCACTGTGTCATCAGCCGGACCCTCTTTTTTATTTTAAAGATTTTATTTATTTATTCATTTAAAAAATATTTTATTTAGTTATTTTTAGAGAGAGGGGAAGGGAGGGAGAAAGAGAGGGAAAGAAACATCGATGTGGGAGAGAAACCATCAGGAGTTGCCTCTTGCACATGCCTCTACCAGGGACCAAACCTGACACCCAGGCATGTGCGCCATGACCAGGGATGGAACTGGCAACCTTTTGCTAAGCAGGATGGCATCCATCCAACTGAGCTCCACTGGTCAGGGTGGGGACCTCTTTAAATATATAGATTTCTGGCCCTGGCTGGCATGGTTCAGGGGATTGAGCGCTGGCCTGTGAACCAAAGGGTCGCCAGTTCAATTCCCAGTCAGGGCACCTGTCTGGGTTGTGGGCCAGGTTCCCAGTTGCAGGCCAGGTGCCCAGTTGGGCCTGTGAGAGGCAACCACTCATTGATGTTTCTCTCCCTCTCTTTTTCTCTCCTTTCCCCTCTCTCTAAAAAGAAATAAACTATTTTAAACAAACAAACAAACAGATTTCTGCACTCTGCTTCAGGAGAATCGAACCGGTTCGCAACAAGGTCTGGGAATCTAACTATAGGATGTGTTCCTCAGGTGACTCAAATGGAGCAAGGCCTGCATTTGGAAGTTGAATCCAATGCTCCTCTTTCATTTCCTAGTTTGGGATACTAAGACACGGACCGGGACATGCCTAAGGTCACATGACAAGCCAGTGAGGTCATAGCTCAGGCTTTGTGGTCTGAACCCAAAACTCATTCTTCTCCAGGCTGGCAGAAGTCAAATTCTTATAGTGGACCAAGGAGACCCTGGTCATGGGACTGGGTAGGAGAGTCACCTCCTACCAACTGAGTAAACCAAAAAGAGCACAGGTCAGGGTATGTCCCCATGTTGCACTTTCTGTCTCTAATCAGGGCGCAAACAAGAATGTAAGCACCCGATCAATGTTCCTCTTCCTTTCTCTTCATCCCCTCTCCTCTCTCTAAAATCATTATGCACGTCCTCAGGTGAGGATTAAAAAGAAATGGATAAAGGGGGCTGGCCAAGGGAATTACTTTGTTTCTTCTCCAATCCTTGGCTTCCTTGCTGTACCTTAATTGAGACACAGAATGGTGCCCATTTCTGGTGAGAATTCAGTAGCTGAAATCCTCCATAGAAAAGAAAACTGCAACAGGCTGTCTTGCTGGCCCTTGGGGCTTTCCCAGAATTTAATTCCCAGAAATTAATTATAGGCTCTAAGGATGACATCAGATACCAGCACCAGCTACCCAGCCTGCCCCAATGCCTCGGGCTCCAGGCTACCTGCATTTTCCATGTCAGGATGGGTAGGGACAGCCTTCCCCCTGTGGGAGGAGATGGGATGGAGAGAGGCCAGCTGTGACGTTAGGGGACACAGCCTCCAGAAGAAACACACATTCCAGCACCTGGGAGGAATACAATAGAAGCTGCTTTCAGGAATTAAGTTAAACCTCTCAAACTCTTTTCCCAAGCCTCTCCTTCCACCACTCTTAATCCCTCACCCCAGAGCTACCTGAGCTGAGGGTTTCGCCACTCCTTTTCCATTTCCCCACCACTCTTATGCTCACCCCCACCCCTTTTCTGGAATGGTATCTTGGTGTTTGGAGTCAGATGTCCTGGGTTTGAATTCCAGCTCAGTTTCCTATGAGCACTCTGACCTAGGTAGTCACACCCTCCTCCCTGAGTCTCACTTTTCAACAACACCTTTATTTATTTTCATTTTTATTTCTTGATGAGAGAGAGAGAGATTTGTTGTACCATTCATTGATGCGATTCTTGTATGTGCCCTGACCAGAGATCCAACCCGCAACCTTGGTGTATCCAGATGACGCTCTAACTAGCTGAGCTACCATCCCAGGGCTGTTTCCACCTTTTTTTTTTTTTTTTTTTAAAGATTTTATTTATTACTTCCAGAGAGACAGGAAGGGGGAGAGGAATGGGGAGAGGCTGAGAGAGACATCAGTGTAAGGTTGCCTTTCACCTGCCTCCAGCTATGGATCTGGCTTGCAACCTGGTTATGTGCCCTGGCTGGGAATCAAATCAGCAACCTTTGGGTGCGCAGGCCAGCGCCTTATCCACTGAGCCACCAGCCAAGGCCAGTTTCCACTTTTAAAAGGATGATATCTATCTTCTTGGATTGTGAAGGATGAAAAAGATCAAGTAGATATTTAAACAGATGTTTCCTCAGAAACACTAAATCGTGAATCAGGGACCAGTGAGATTTGAATATAAGCAGGGTGGACAAAAGTAAGTTTACAGTTGTGAGTATTCCTGTATTATTTACTGGTTATTGTATTATTTATTATTATTATTATTAACCAACTTTTGCTCATGCTGTATTTATTGAACTGAGTTAAGGCACCTAAGAGAATGGTTAAGTTGGAAAGCACATCAGAAATCTTTGGACCCCAATGACTTCCAATCTGGAGTCCAAGTGACCTGTTTACGTATCTCCAAATGATAAGGGAAATCACGTACTTACTCTTGATAAAGTCTCAAGGTTCTTTATTTTTGTTCAGAATTATGTCAACCCAAGGTGATAATATGGTTATCACATGCTGTTCAGAAGTTCAGATTAGTAGTTAGACGAGTCTTTGGCACTTTTTTGGCCGGGGGGGTGGGTAATTAGTGGAGGGTAGATGAAATGTTGGAAAACATTCATCTTGTCTCACTGCCCATTTCATAAACAGGGAAGCTGAGGTCAAAGAAGGAAGTGGCTTGCTGGTCACGCAGCTGGTAGAGCGAGCTGGAAACCCCAGTTTCCTTTCCTGGAACCAGTTACCTCCCTTCTTTACATTCTGGAGAGGGAGCCTATTATCAATGAAGTTGAGAAGTTTTGGACGGCTGGGGCAGTCATGAAGTGACTCATCAGTTTGCTGTTGCCCTTTCTCCATTCTTGACTCATTCAGCAAATATTTACGGGCTGTCTACACTATTTGGACTCAAGACAAGGCTAAGAGAAAACAGTCCAGGCGGTAAGCGGAGTCAGGATCTGCTCCCAGGTCCTTTGGGACTTCCGAGCCTGTGTCCCCCCTTCCCCCCCATTATAAATTTATATGGATGCTTGATACTCAGCCTTCTAATTAGGTTTTGTCCGAGGGCAGGAACTCTCTTTAGCATGAGTCCAAACCTTCCTGGCAGGCAGCGGGTACACAATCGATGCTGTGGTGTTGCCAACACCTGGATTCTAATCCTGACTGCCGCGCTCTCTCCTGTCTTTGAGACGGCACATTGCTTTCTTAGTTTAATCATCTGTGAAACGGGAAATCAGGGGCAAAAATCAGATGTGGAAGAACTAGCAGACTCATTTCGAGTATCTCAGATTTCAGGAGAAAGGAAATATTGAAAATCTTTGCTTAAGAGTCAACCTATCCCGGCTCTTGGGCTCCTCTACCTTCATCCTTAGTCGCTCTTTTTCTCCAAAATTCCCCTCTAGAGGGCGCCCAAGCTCTACCGCTCTCGTGCCCCATATCCCATCGCCTTCATCCTTCCTTCTACGCATGCGCACATCACGCGGCCGTGCACTGGTTCAGCGGAGCGGGCGGAGCGGGCACCCAGCGCGCCTGCGCAAGGTCAGCCCCGCCGTCCCGGAAACGCTCCCTGCTACGCAGCCGCTGCCGCAGCCCGGGTCGCTGGAGCTGGGCCTCTCTAGGCCGGTAGGGCCTCCCCTCCATGATCCTGTCTGTCAAGACTGGTTCGGGCGACGGCTCGTGAGGCTGGGCCTCCTTCGGACGCATCCATCTTCCAGCTGGTCGCCGGTGAGTGAACCCGGGGGAACGCGAGTTCGGGCGGGGCGCGAGCAGCCGGCTGGCAGGGCTGCCCCTCGCAGTGGGAATGGGTCTGTCCGCCCCGCCCTCCCCTCGCTCCGGGAATGGGCTCGCCCCCTCGGTCCCAGGCCCTCCTCCCCGGCTGGGCAGTGTTGCCATGGTGACGGCCGCAGGCTGAGTCCCGGCCTCTGTCCTCGCAGGTGCCGGGACATCACGGAGCCCATGGCCCGGGGGCGCTGACTCAGGCCCGGTGCGGAGACCTGGGCCGCGCTGGCCGGCATGGCGGGCCAGTTCCGCAGCTACGTGTGGGACCCGTTGCTGATCCTATCGCAGATCGTCCTCATGCAGAACATCTATTACGGCTCTCTGGGCCTGTGGCTGGCGCTGGTGGACGGGCTGCTGCGCAGCAGCCCCTCGCTGGACCAGGTGTTCAACGCCGAGGTAGGGTCTTCGGGCTGGCGCGGGCGGGCCCGGCCTCACGGAACGGGCTTTGTGGCCCGCCACTGTGGGCTCCCACCTTCCAGTTGTGTGACCCTGGGGAAGGGATCTCGCCTTGCTGAGCAGCGGCCTCATCTGTCAAGTGGAATGGTGGATGTCAGAGAGGCCGGTTTACAGTGCAAAGGGCAGGGGTTGGATGTTGTAACAAACAGGGCAGTGTTCCAGCCAACCTGCTCTTCTGACACTCTTGAGAAAGTGACTTGACGTCTCTGCGTCCCAAGATTCTCAGGGGGCAAATTGGGCAAGGGGATGGATGGAAGAGTATCCCAGGAGGTGGGATGGAAACGTCCAGGACTTGGAAGTCAGGCCTCCGTTTAAGTTCCATTCCCCAGCTGTTTGACCCAGGGCAAGTATCATCCTGTTTTTGTACCTGAGTTCTTCTGTTTGCAGAACCAGGAGATCAGGAGCAGAGAGGTTGTAGACTTGGGTACAGAGAGCCTGTACTTTTGGTTCAGAAAGGCAAGGTGTTCAGGCTGGGCCCACACTTACTGGCTGTGGGACTTCGGGCAAGTTGCTTCACCTTCCTAAGCATTTCTTCCTCTGGAAACTGGACAGAATCCTCCTCAGCAAAATGTTAGGAGGCCCAAAGGGGCGTAGGAACATGAAAGTATTTTGTGAAGGGAATGGAGGCCTGAGGGGTCTTTGCACCCCGGAGGCAGCTGTGATGTATGGTCATAAGCATGTTTTTGGAGCCAGGGGATCTGGGATGGAATCCTTAACTCCTGTTGCTTATTCTCTGGGTAGCCCTCGGGTTAGTTTTGTCCGAGAAGAGGTTAAGAATGACAGCAACAGCCATCACAGCTTTGTGAGGATAGTATGAGGTTATGGAGGCCCGAGGCTACTGGGATCTGCAAGTGTTGAGCGGGTGTTCAGTGTTCAGCAGTGACGTGTCAGGAGTGGTGGAGCTGCCTGCCCACGGATGCCCAGCGAGCGCTCTAGGGAGCCTCTGGCCTGCTGGGAAGAGCATGTCAGGGTCACAGGCTTTGTTGAAGAACCATCACCTGAATTCTAGACCATGGGTGGGCAAACTTTTTTTTTAAAGGATGAACTAGTAAAGATTTTAAGTCACAACTACTCAACTCTGCCATTGTGACACCAAACCAGCCATAGACAATACTAAGTGAACGAGTGTGTCTGTGTTTCAATTAGATTTTATTAACAATAGGTGCCTGGGCCCCTGGGGCCACGGTTTGCTGAGCCCTGTCCTAGACCTTGCGCTTGCTGGTTACTTATTATTTCACTCTGGGCAAGTGACCTAATTTCTCTGAGCTTTTCTTCCTCCTTTGTGAGGGTAATAACCCTTTCCCAGGTGTGGTGAGGGTTCACATAGGGGACCAGAACGGACATTGGCCAAAGCACCTTGTTGGGAATAGGCTGCCAATACCGATGGAGGAGATGGAGGGGAATGTTGTCTTCTGTTCTGGGAAGAGTTTCTTAGCAGGCTGGCTGAGGTCCTAGGGCTGGGGCTCTACCAAGTCACTTCTCCAGCGTGTTCCGTTTGTGGTTCTCCCCCAGATCCTGGGCTTCTCCACCCCTTCAGGCCGGCTCTCCATGATGTCCTTCATCCTCAACGCCCTCACCTGGTGAGTATCACCAGTTTTGCTGCCTAACTTCTGGGGTCTTAGCGCTGGACTAACTTCCTAAATTTGACGTGAGCTAGGCTGGCATTTGTTCCTGGGGAGTTGTGCACTAAAGTGGGGGGCAGAGGCCAGTTCTGGGCTCCTCTCGTTGCCATTTGGACTTAGCTGGATTTATGTTACACTGTGCATGCTGCCTATAAGGTGGCTTCTGTCTCAGGTCGCCTCCCTGATGTGGAATGAGATGAGGAGAGGATTAGATCAAGAGTTAGGGGAACTGAGTTCTATTCTTGATCCAGGTGCCATTAGCCAAGTTACTTCCCTCCGCTCTGGGCCTTGGGCTCCTCATCTGTACACTGAAGGGTTTGACTAGGTAATGGCTAACCCTTGAGAGGCAGGTTAGTTAGCATAGTGATTGAGATCTCAGGTTTTGGAGGCAGACTCACTTGGCTTTGAACCTCTGCTTTACCACTTGTCTAGTGACCATGGACAAGTTAATCTGTGTAAGCCCCAGTTTTCTCATCAGTAAAATGAGACTAATATTACCCATTTTATAGTTGTAAGGATTAGGATTAAATGAGCTAATTCATGGAAGTACTTAGAACAGTACCTTGCACATTACTACTTTTTTTTTTCTAATTGATTTTAGAGAAAGAAAGGGAAGGAGAGAGACAGATAGTGATTTGTTGTTCCACTTATTATGCACCATTTGGCTGATTCTTGTATGTGCCCTGACTGGGGATTGAACCCACAACTTGGCATATTGGGACTATGTTTTAACCTACTGAGCCCCTGAGTAATGGCCAGAATGCACATTACTGCTCTTGACCTTACATAAAAGGTTGAAAACAGGTGGGCTGACTTTAGTTGGATTCCCAGATATGTTCTGTCTGGCTTACGCAGTTGTCAGTACATGCGTGGTGTTTAAAGCATTTTTCTGCTCAGTTGGAAGTCTGAAACATTTTTCCACTTAGTTGAAAGTCAGGATATTTTATATATATATAAAAAAAGTCAAATTTCTGGCTTCTCTTGAAGAATAGGAAGATTGATTCTAGGCATGATTCTAGCATGATGATTTACCTAGCTGCAAGTAGTTCTTGTCCCCGTTTTGGATCAAACATGTATGCGTCAGGGTGCCACAGTCTCCACCCGTTCCCCTGAGTGACAGTTGCTGTCTATCATCAAGTTATACTTTTGTTTTTCTTTTACTTAGTCTGACTCGCTCTCAGCGTTACCTGCCAGGTTCCTCTAGGCATCTACACCGTAACCCTCGCTTCACACTTAGCTTGCTTGCTTCTTATCTGTGCTGTCATCCTAATTGTCCCTGCTCCCACAAATAACCTAATCTAAGGCCAGGACAACCCAGTGACAACTCACTGCTGTCCTCTCCCCACAGTGCCCTGGGCTTGCTGTACTTCATCCGGCGAGGGAAGCAGTGTCTGGATTTCACTGTCACTGTCCATTTCTTTCACCTCCTGGGCTGCTGGTTCTACAGCTCCCGTTTCCCCTCGGCGCTGACGTGGTGGCTGGTCCAAGCCGTGTGCATTGCACTCATGGCTGTCATCGGGGAGTACCTATGCATGCGGACGGAGCTCAAGGAGATCCCCCTCAACTCAGCCCCTAAATCCAATGTCTAGACTTGGGTTCTTTGGACATCCTACTGGGCAGTTGTGCCCCCCCCAAACCCCCAGCACCATGGGCTACTCAGACCCTGCAGATGAGGTCCAGCCGGGGTCTGAGAGGAATCTTGGAAATGTGAAGCCTGTTCATGTGGGAAAGGCAGTGGGGCCCCATCAAGAAGGCAGGGAGCAGTCAGGATCACACACCTGCAAGAATGGCCTTCGTCTGCTGAAGCCTTGGTGTCTGAGAGGTCAGCCGAGGGATCTGAACTCAGGACCTGGGAGGTCAGCAAGGGGACTTCTTTGAGGGTAATAGCAGAATTGGAACCATGTCACTTTTGAGCCATCATACCTATCACCAGCCTGTTATTTAAAAAAAAAAAAAGAAAGAAAAATCAAGGATATCTGATTGGAGCAATCCACTCTTCTAGTCATCTCTCTTATCTTCCTGGGACAGCTGCTACTTTGGCCGTGTTGCTGAACTGCAGCTATTTTGTTTGGAGAAACATGTCGTGTCCAGATTCATGGCCACAGAAAAAGACGTAGGTGCACAGTATTGGTCTGATGTTAGGCAGATGGGGCAGAGGACAGTCGAGCACAAGGCAAATGCACAGCCTGCGTCTTCCAATGGGCCTGCGTGTGTGCGCCCATGAACCCAAGACTAACTTACTTCCGGCTTTCTCTACCGGGTCCCCACCCTGCCTTAGGGCCCAGAGAAGCGCCTCAGCATCGGTCCCATCTAACCCTCGTAATAGAACCTCTGGGAGTGATCAGGCACTGCAGCTCCCACTGGACATCAGTCCCAGCAATAGGTCCATTTTCCTGACTTCTTTGGAGTTCTGCAGCGGGAAGGGCGTGAAGATGCTCAGAGAGGGGAAGCGAGCCTTCCAGCTCGGCCTGCCTTGATAGTGCGAGGGAAATAGGAATCCGCTGTTGAGATTTTTCCTGAGAGTGGAGTGTCCTCTGGGAGGGGCTTGCAGCTGTCCTTCCTACGTACATAAATACAGTATTTTCCGTGGTTCTGCCTGTACTTCCTTTGTAATGCCATGGTTGGGTCTGGGAGATCAGTGCGGCCAGGTGAGGGATCTGTATATAAAGACTTAGGTCACCTCCTCCTTTCCTGCACCCCAGGCTTGTTCCTCCATGTGGTTAAAATACTAGGTGCCCCATCCCCTGCACCTGCCACCTCCGCTACCACACCTTGGGTGGCCTGCCATACCCTCAGGATTCTGTCCCACTTGCTGGTGATTCCTGAACTGTCCGGTGGAATGCACAGGCCTAGCCCCACTTCTGCCTTAAATCTTGGTGCTCCTCTTCGGGTCCTCTGGAGTCTGCCCAAGAGAGCTGTCAGTTTTCAACTTCCAGTGTCAGGGCTACACGGAGGAGTTCTGTGTCTTCCCAGAAAGCCTTTCCAGCCTCCTGGTGCCCAGCCCTCCAGAGTAGGGTGTAGGGTCTGATGAGATGAAGGTTTGGGGGTGCAGCACCTCAGGAATTCAGGGTGCTCTGCTAGGCTGCAGGGTCCAGGAGACAAGACCAGCTGACTTCCCCTAGGTCGGCAGATTCCCTCCAGACACAATTCTGAAGGCAAGTGACTAACTTTATTCTGAAAAAGGCGTCAGACGCAGTGGCTGCCATCTGCCTAGTCAGCCACTGGTCCCTGCAGCTGGCACACTTCTCTGCGGTTTTCTTTCAAGAACTGGTGCTCTTCTGCATATTTCCTGTGGTGACAGATCTCTGCCACTTGAGTGTTAATTTGATTTTTAGGTACCATGAAAAGTCAGGAAAGCCAATTAAAAAAAACATAAAAAACAGTGACTGTGCTGACTGACAGCTGGGGTCAAAACTATGGGGCTGTAATGAGATTGTTTTTTATTCGTAAAGTAACAGTAAAAGCAGTATCTAGAGACACGTTCCAGAGGAATTGAGCAACGGCAGTGATGCCATTTTAGTAATAAATAAGGTCATTTGAGTGCTTAGTGGATGTCCCAACAGTGGGCCAAGTGTTTTACATCTTGCTCACTCAATCTTCACAACAACTCTCTGAAGTAGAAAATACCATCCATGCTTTACAGATGATACTGTGGGGAATTTGCCAAAGGTTACATGTTTGGAGCTGTGAGGGCCAGGATTTGGGCTGCAGTAGTGTCCTGAGCAAACTCATTGGGACGACTTGAATAGTTAAAGGAGGTGTAAGTTCATATTGGTTGAGTAACCTATCACCTTCTAATCATACCTCCACATCCTACTGTACTGTTTTAAATAATGCTATAAGGATGTATAGTGCTTTACAAACATCACTAGCTTTCTAAGAAAAACTGATGCACAGTACATTAAATAGAGCCATAGATTTCCAAGTGAACAGAGGAATGTAGGATATGTTTTTATTTCCAAAGGAAAGTTACATCCACCCAGTCTCTTGAGTTGTATCTCTTGACTTCCTGCGGTTCTGAAGCCTGGACCTCCATTTTCCCACCGCTACCTGAACTTGGGCCATTTGGAGAGAATTGAAGGCTAGCGCATAGGTGCTCAGAATAGTTTATAACCTGCAAGGAGGGCAGGAAAGGAGGACAGGAAGTGTAACCCCAGTGGTGCCTCTAAACTCTAGGTTTACCTAGATGGGGCCAGGTGGCAGATAGCAGACACCGGGGGTGGGGTAGAAAGCTCCAGGTCCCCAGGAGTCCTATGGGGTGTGTGTAGCTCAGACAGATGCCCCTGCAAGCAGAAGTTTTTAGACCTTACGCTCTCCCTTCGGTGTCTCCCAGATCAGGGTAGCTTCCTTCTGCCAGTCCCAGAAGGCAGCCCGTGTGTGTGTGTGTGTGTGTGTGTGTGTGCAGCGAGGAGCTCCGGCCCCAGGACCACAGAGCCGGGGAGCCGGGGGAGCAGGGGGAGATTCAAGGCACAAGAGATTCCCTGTGGAGAGGAAATTAAAAGCCTCTGTGGTGCTTGAGGTTTTCCATAGGAAACCATTGAAATACAGGGGTGGAGAGAGCTGGGGGTTTCAGTCCCTACCCTGCCCCTACCCGGGCAAGTCAGAATTCTAGCGGTCTAGCACCGAAGACTCAGGCGCTATAATGGAGCAGGGTGAAGTCCTGGAGGCCCATGACTAGCTGTGAGACCGTGGATAAGCCACTTAACCTGTTCCCTACCTCAGTTTCCTCTTTTGTCAGCTGAGGACAATAATGGTGCTTCCCTGGTGGTTGTGAGGAGTCCCTGAGGCGCGTGCCTGGTGGAGTGCTCAGCTCTGGGCCGGCACGAAGGAAGTGAGCCATAAATCTCAGTTACAGTTATTGCCCCCCCCCAAACCCCGTTGTACAGACGACACACCTTTCTTCCGAGCCCTTAGTGTTTTTAGCTGTTAGATGGCAGACAGGCTTGCCCGTGACGTAGGTACAGCCAGCAAGTATTGGGCTCCTACGGGTCACGCCCTGAAAAGTGACACATATATTCTCACTTAATCCAACGAGATAGGCATCAGTATTTTCCTTATTTGGCAACAAATTGAGGATACAAATAACGAGGGTGAGAAGCTGGGCCTGTCTGCCTCCGTAGCCTCATATTCCCATGTTCCAGTCATACCTGAGGGGTGCATGATTCAGAGCGGGAGAGGGACAGTCTCAGGAAACCAGATGCCATCTTTGAAAAGTTATGAAGGTGACCTTAGGACTGGCTTTTTAACAAGCATCTAGTTCCCTTTAGTGGGCCGTTAGGGCCGTTAGGCGACTGTTCATAAGTGAGAAACAAGGTCAGTACTGGCCGTGGGGCTTCATTATGGTGCAGGGCCAGGGAGGTGGTGTAGAAAAAGGCCAAACGTTTGTTCACTACCCCACAAACAGCCCACATCAAGCCTGATTTGCTCAAAGCCCTCTGGAATGGATGTTAGGATCCTTGTTTAATAAAAAGATGAAATTGCCTCAAAAAGGTCACGTGACTTAAAAGTCACTCAAACACTTCAAAGTTAATCCCCCTCAACTCCAGTTAACTGTTAGGGAGCCATTTCTGGGGTGCTTTCTGATCCCCATTGCAGCCTCTAGGGGGAGGAAAACAGAGGTTATAGTCGTTCCTGAGCTTTCCTCTCCCCACTGGCATGTTCAGGGCCCTGTAGCTTCTACCGACAGAGGGTGACTGGGACCACAGGGGTGGGCCAGGGCTTTTGTTGGAGGATGTATGCGCCATGCCACAGGGGAGCAGCAGGAACACAGTACCAGCTTCCTGCCTGGCTCGGTGCTTTCTGTGATCTTTGACTCAGGTGGGGCCCAGCGACACCCGTTTATTGACACCCGATGTTGTGATAATCAGGGCTCGGTGCAGGTGCATGACGGGTTGGCCGGATGCTCCCTTGGCCCTTTACCTTTCTTTTGCAAAGGGGAGGGGTAGCAGCCTGGAGACTGGGACTGGAGTTCCTGCCCCACCACTCCTGGTGGGGTGAGCCTGGACAAGTACTTCCCTCCTCTGCGGAGGTTTCCTTCTCTCCTTGGCTCGCAGCGCCATTGTGAGGCATCTGGCACCCAGCAAACACCCAGAAAGCACCCAGGAAAGGGTCTCTTTCTATGACTTCATAGAGCACACCACTCAGGAGGCCAGTTCGCGGAGGTGGGGAGGGGTGCCGCTCAGGTTCCACGCTGACTTTAGGGACCTGGGGACAGGGCAGAAGGAGCCTGAAGTGATGCAACCCCCGCCCCCCCCCTCCGCCTTTCCAGCCCCAGGCAAAGAGGCAGAGCCAACGGAAGGATTCTTCAGTGCCATATGGGAGATTTTTATTTGTATACTCGCGAATTTTCCCGTCCAACCTTCCCATCCTGATGATTGCATGATCCGCCCTCTGCTCACACTCAGGCTCCCATTCGAGGTCACACCACCTGCAAGCGGAGACCTGGTGTTAGGAGCGAAGACCGTCCCCAGGGGGCGCTGCCGCCCCGGGAGCGCGCATAGGGGCCGGGCACCTGGCGCCTGGCGGGTCCGAGACGCTGGTTTTGCGAAGGGCAAGCCTCCCTCCCACTGGACCCTGAAGCCCATCACCTCTTCTTCTCTTGGGACCTGACTTCTCTCTTGGAGTGGCTAGAGTATTTTCTCTCTCTCTCTCTCTCTTTTTTTTTTTTTTTCAGGCTAAAGAACTTTTTCAGAGTACATCTTATTTGGAGCCCGAATAAGGAAAACAAATGGAGGGTTGATTTGTTCTCAGAGAGGATCGGATGTGGCAGAGCCCTGCTTGACCACATCCCCTTCCCTCACATTTAGAAATTCCTAAACTGCTTACTCAGACTTCTGTGAGATCCTGATCCTAGCAGTTCTGGCTTCTCCTGAGGCCTCCGGGCGGTGGGACGACCCATCTCAGACCCCATGCTCCCAGGGCGGGCTCCTTCCCTGGTGCCCCTCGCTGGACCCTGAGCCATTCCAGCTGGGCCACTAGGCTGCTGTGTGTGTGTGGTCTTGGCCAATGGCTTCCCCCTCTGAACTTCCCTTTCTAGGCATGAAGATGGGGCCTCCCACCACCGCCAGCCACAGCCCCCAACCCTGTATCCTGAGCCCCTGGCCTGGGGCCTGCCGCTCACCCTGGCCTGGAAGTGGCGTTGTCACACCCTGTTCAGGTGGCACTTAGGTAGCTAAAGTGATGCAGAGCAGAAGCGGGTGCAGCAGCGCTTGACCAAGCGCAGGGCGGATGGCCGGCACATCACCCGGGGCCCTGGGAGGTGGATGCGCGTGGGCAGCCCCTCAAACCAGCTCCACTGGTCCGCTGCTTCCAGCTGCTCCGTGTCCCCACCCTGGGTCTTCAGGAAGATGTCTCTTCGGCCCCAGGCTCCAGAGGAAGTGGTCAGGCAACGACCCCTTGATGTCTTTGGGACCTCAGGCTCTACCTGTTCTCTCTTGGGCACTGCTGCACAAATCTGCCGGACATTTTTCCTCTCCCGCCACCCCCTCTTGGCCTTGGACTCCTTAGGCTTCTTTATGGACTCGAGCTTCTTGGACTCTGATTTCTTCTTGGAGCTTCTTGCCTCCTGGAGCCCTTCGTTGTTCTGGTCCACTCTGTAGCAGACGGCGCTGTCCCTGGCAAGAAGAAGGGCAGTCAGCACGCAGGACTGGGTCCTGGTCCTCTGGCCCGGCCCTGAGACAGCTGCTGAGCAGCCGGCTGGGGGAGCTGGGAAGAAAGCTAGAGAGGGCTCGCAAAGGGACTTCTCCGCCCCCCGGGGCCTTATAGCTGGTGGCAGGAGATAGTGATACCAACGGGCCTCTGGGATGTGAGAGGCTGAGAAGGCCAAAGATGACTAATAGGGAGGACACCTAGGAATCTACGTAGATGGCCATCATTAGCCACTGGGTCAGTGTTCTGCCTCTCTGGATTTCAGTTGCTGGGGTGAACTAGGACAGTGTTTTTGTCTTTGTTTCTGTTTGTTTGCTTCAGATTGTGTTTTAAGAAACCTGAGGGTACTGGGAAATTCCCCTCTGCCGGCCGCAAGGCAGAGTGAAGGCAGGAGACCCTCCCCAACAGCAACACAGTTGAAGAGGGGCTCTGCTGCTTTGAAAAGGGTTAGGAAATGATGGGACTGGCCAATCCTGAGCCTCTGGTCGTTTCCTGGTTGTCTGCCTCCAGGTGGCCAGCTCAGAGAGGAGCCCAGGGGTGGCGTTTATCCATGGGTGGTAAATGCTGGAAGGGACCTCCCCAAAGATGCCTATAATTGATTGGGTCCCTGCAAAGTGGCAGCATTCCCCTAGCTAAGTATATGGAGGAAATGAGGCCTTGGACTCAAGATAAGGACCATGATGGTGATTGAGTGCCCGTTATGTGTGAGACCCCAGACCCTCACAAAGGTGTGACACTATAGGAGGCGGTGAGGTGGCAGAGTGGCTTGGAAACCATGGGCTTTCAGGACAGATGAGCTGGGGTTCAAATTTGCTTCTGCTTCCTACCATCTGTGTACTTAGAGGCAAGAAATATAACCTCTGAGAGCCTTAGTATTTTTCTTTGAAAAACTGGGATAATTCTGTCTACCTCATAGGATTGTTGTGAAGAATAAGCTACATGTGAAAAGGCTTGCCAAGTATTTAGCACAGTACCCAGCACTTAGCAGGCATCTAATAAATGTGAGTTTTCTTAATATTCTGATGTGACTGATAAGGAAACTGAGCCCCAGCAAAATGCCTAGTCTGCAGGTGAATGTTGGGGTGGTGTTGACTTATGAGGGGAAGCAGGAGGGATGCCCACCCTGCTCAGCACCCCAAGTGGTGGTTAGTCCCCTAATTGCACAGTTGTGACCAGGGTTATGATCACAGCTCTGATAATAGACAGGAATGGCTTCAAACCCTAGCACTGCCACTTTTATCAGGTCAGGTAACTGGGACAGTCACTACATCTCCTGAGCCTTAGCTTTTTATTAGTAAAATAGGGCTCAACAATAAATACCTTGCTCACAGAGACTTGGTGGAAATGAGGTTTTCTAAATTTTTGAGCACATTGCCTGCTCTTAGGAAAGCCAGCTGTTAGGTGCAATTGGGCCATGGGTGGGCTGAGCTCACCTAGAAGTCAGTAGGATCTTCTGCACTTTGAGTGACATATTCCAGTACCTCTTGGCCAGGTTATATAGTTCTTGGATCCGGGGGTTTGAGCTCTTGAATAACCTCAAGAAGGACAAGTTTTTTAACACCTGCCAGAGTCAAGGAACCAGGGAAACAGAAGCTTCAGTTTTCTGGGGTTAGCCTCCCATTTTCTATCCAGGCGTTGGCTCAGCTCAGCCTGGTGACCCATTCTGGGTCACTTAACTATGGCCTTAGGAGCAGTACCCCGTGGGTGCTCAGGTGCTCCTCAGCTGGGACCAAAGTGGGGCATCTCACCATTTTAAGTTGGTTCCACTCAGTTGGTGTGTGGACAGGCTGCTGGGTATGGTCCTGTAGTTTCTCATCTTGCATCTGAGAGACAGAGAAAGAGGGGGCACTAACAGTGGGAGGACCCTGCCCCCTTTAGGTGCCTCCATCATGCCTCTCTGTTTGGCTCTGCGTGATTTGACCAACTCTAGACTACCAGTTGTGTCCCCTCAGTTTGGGGCAGAAGCCGGGAGACCCTTTTCACTCTCCAGACCGCCCTTCTCTCTTGGGCTCCCCCTTCCCCTCTACCAGCCCTGGGTGAGGTTGGCCTCTGGGAGGCCCCCTCTCGGGCCAAGCTTAGTCCAACCTTGAAAACCACACTATTCTTGGGCCTCTTCTTAGCTGATGGACTCATGCTGGGCTGTGAGGCCTCAAAGCCAGATGAAGCAAGACTGGTCCCAGGTACTGCCTGAGCCCTGTCCTCTCTGTTCAGCCACTCACAGGCTAGGGGTGAGGGTAGTTGAGCTGCCGCTGCCAGGGAGGGGAGCTGTGACATCACTGAAAGGTGTGACAACAGCAGGGCTGGGTCTCCAAGGAGTGTGTGTGGCATGGATGGTGGGTCAGGAAGAAACTCCCATCTGTGCAGAAACCCGAGAGGTGGCAGGCAGAGATATATATTGTCACCACCTCCCTGTGAGGGACAATGAAGAAGCCAAGGTTCAAAGAGGGGAAATTATTTACTCAGAGCCACACAGTTAGATAATGGTGCCACTGGAAACCTAAGGTCTGACAGTCCACCCATGACACCAGAGGTTTCCAACTATGCTCATCTATCTGTTCATTCATGTCACATGTGTCAACTGTGGCCCAGATAAGTCAGGTGCCGTTCTAATTACTAGCATAAAAGAAAATTCCCACCCTTAAGGAACCTTTTTTTTTTTTTTTAAGTAAATTTTATTTGTTATCTATTAGAGTTGTCCCAGTTTTTCCCCTTTGTTCCTCTCTGCCCAGTACCTCCTTCCCTCCAGCAACTCCCACCCCTTAGTTCATGTCCATGAGTCATGCATATAAATTTTCTGGCTTCTCCATTTCCTATCCTATTCTTAATATCCCCCTGTTTATTTTGTACCTGCCAGTTATGCTTCTTAATCTCTGCACCATTTTGCTATTTCTCCGCCTTCCCCCTCTCAGCTGATAACCCTCCAAATGATCCCCATACCTATGATTCTATTTCTATTCTGGTTGTTTGCTTAGTGTGTTTTTGTTTTTATTTCTTAGATTCAGTTGTTGATAGTGGTGAGTTTGTTGTCGTTTTAATGTTCATAGTTCTGATCTTCTTTTTCTTAAATAAGTCCCTTTAACATTTCATATAATAAGGGCATGGTGATGATGAACATGTTTAGCTTTTCCTTGTCTGGGAAGCACTTTATCTGCCCTTCCATTCTAAATGATTGCTTTGCTGGATGGAGTAATCTTGGTTGTAAGTCGTTGATTTTCATTACTTTGAATACTTCTTGCCAGTCCCTTCCTGCCTGCAAAGTTTCTACTGAGAAATCAGCTGATAGTCTTATGGGAACCCTTTGTAGGTAACTCTCCTCTCTTGCTACTTCTAAGATTCTCTCTTTATGTTTAAACTTTGGTATTTTAATTATGATGTGTCTTGGTATAGTCCTCTTTGGCTCTAGCTTGTTTGGGATTCTCTCTGCTTCCTGGACTTGTATGTCTATTTCCTTTGCCAAATTAGGGACATTTTTCTTCATTAACTTTTCACATACGTTTTCAATTTCTTATTCTTCCTTTTCTCTTTCTGGAAGTCCTATGATTCAGATGGCATATTTAAAGTTGTCCTAGAGGTTCCTAAGCCTCTTCTCATTTTTCTTTCTTTCTTCTTTTTTTTTTTGAATATATTTTTAAAATATTTTATTCATTATTTTTAGAGAGAGGGGAAAGGAGGGAAAAAGAAAGGGAGAGAAACATCAAAGGAGGTTTGCCTTTCACCTGCCTCCATCTGGAGACCTGGCTGGAGACCTGGCTTGTAACCTGGGTATGTGCCCTGGCTGGGAATTGAATCAGTGACACTTGGGTTTACAGGCCAGTGCTCAATCCACTGAGTCACACCAGCCAGGGCTCTCCTCATTTTTTCAGTTTTTGTTTCTTCATTCTGTACTGGTTGATTGTTTATTTCTTCCTTATGCTTGAAATAGTTGATTTGAACCCCACCTTCCTTTCCTTAACCACTGGTTTCATATGGATTTTTCTTTATTTCACTTAGTAGAGCCTTTACTTCTTCCCTTATGTGTTTGTCTTCTCAAATCACGTCTGTCTGTGAGCATAGTTATCACCAGTGTTTTGAACTCTGCGTCTGTTAGGTTGGCTATCTCCTCATTGCGTAGTTCTCCCACTGGAGCTTTGACCTGCTCCATCTTTTGGGCCATACTTCTCTGTCTCCTCAACTTGACAGCCTCCTGTGTTTACCTGTGTTTTAGGAAGAGCTGTAACAACTGTTACATTGTAAGGGACGGAGCCTTAGGTGTTCATCAGTGCAGGGTGCTACCAGTTTGACCACCTTGTGACACTGTCAGAGAGGGAACAATACCGCCTGCTCAGCACTCGCCCCCTTTCCCATCACTCCACCTGCTTCCCATATGTGACTGACACCCCTCTAGCTGTTGCCCTGGTTGTGGTTCCCCGAGTGGATAGGTCTGTGGATGTTCTAGGACCCTGAGGGCCTTCTAAACAAACAGGTTCTGCTAAGAGACCAGCAGCTTCTTCCGCTGTCCCAACCCTCACTGGTTTTCACGGCCAGAAACAATGAAGCTTTATTTTCTCTGCACTGGAATCATGAGCCGAAGGTCTGGTCTGATGCTGGGATCACTGTCCAGGTGTCCTTCCTGGTTTTTATAACATGTGACTGTACTTTTCAATGGCCAGCCACAGCCAGCAGAGGTTCTGAAAATGTAATAGGCTTTTGTGAGCCCTTATGAGTCAGTTCTGGCACCCCATTGTTATGTGCCAGAGGTGAGTGTGTGGAGAAAATTAAACAGGGAAGAAGGTATAGGAGGGCAAAGGTAGAAGGTTAGCCGTATGCAAAGGGTGGAATAGGAAAGATTCATCAACAAGATGAGATCTGAGAAGAGACCTGAAAGAGGGAAGGGGAGGGGAGAGTGGCAGTGGCGGGAGATGGGGTGAAGGGGTGGACAGATCATGGGAGACTTGATTAACTTGGGCTGCTCTGCATAACCTGCCTAGCTTGCTGCATCGGAATAATGCAACCCTGTATAGAGCTGGCCAGTCTGATACCCATCCCAGTGTAGCCACTTCACACCATATGGCTCCTAGGGCAGAGGGGTGTGTACGCATAGGGAGTACTTATGCCCTTGGTGGTGATGAACCAAGCCTAGACTGCAGAACAGCTTTTCATATGTAAAAATTCTTTATTATTAGCGTGAAGGAGTGGGGAGAGGGTGGCTAAACATGCTGTGGCCCAGGGACAAACCCTAAGAGGTGACTTGGAAGGGAAGACATGGAGGATGACCTCCCTCCTCCTTCCTGTCTGCCCCAGCACTCTGGGCCCTCTGCCTGCCCAGGCGTTCCTCTCCTCGCCAGGCAGCTCCAGCTCGCTCCAGCTGGGGACTCTGGTGGGCTGCGTTAGGATCATCCAAGCCTGCCACTTGGCCCCAGGTGCCAAGTGCTGTGGACCCACTGTGTGCTGGGCACTAAGGACAGCAACATCAGAGGCAGAGCATGCCTCCCCTCAAAAAGCTCAGAGGCCCAGGAGAGAATGGCTCCTCAAGGGTGGGGACTTTTTCCTGTCCTATTTATTGATAAATTCCCAGAGCCTAGAACAGTGCCTGGCCGGTGATAGGTAGCCCCAATGAGTATTTTTTGGGGAAGTGAAAGAAGTGGTGTTATTTATGATAAAGGTAATCCTGTGGGTTGTTGGAACACAGAGGACCAGCCTGAGGAGGTCAGAGAATGAAGGTTGAGTAGAGTGGGGTGAGGTGGGCAGGGCATTCTCAAAAGAAGGAATTTTTAAAAACATGATGTGGAAGGGGGTTATAAACAGTTATGTGTTGCCAGAGCAGAAAGGGCCAAGAGTGGCAGTGGCTGAAAGGGAGGAGTGAGTTTGCCCACCAGGCTGCTTGGAGTTTGTCCTGAGGGCCAGGAGGGCTTTGGAAGGGCTCCGGCAACTGAGGCAGGGCGGCTGGATTCAGCCCTGGGAGCCTGGCCCCGATGCGCCACCATTCTGTCTGGTCCGTGCGTTTGACCCCTGACTCGCCCCTCTCTTAGCTGTGCTGCTTAGGCAGCTGTCTCCAAGGGGACGGGGAGCGCTTCATGCCAGGACTTTGTGCCCCAGCAGTGGCCCCCAGAGCCACCTTCCAGATTTTCATGGAGGACCAATGACACACAGCTGGTAAGCCATGGGGCTAACACCAAAGCTTTTTTTTTTTAACCTGTGCTTTAATGAGGCATCAGGCCAAGGGGGCAGCCCTGACCAGAGCTGAGGACCTGGAGGGGAGTCACCGGAGCTCCCTTTGTCACTTCAGGATCCCTAATTTTTCCCCCAAATCTGAGAAAGTCTTAGTACTTGGTCAGAAGTCTTGTTGATGGTTTTCTGGGTGGGTGTGGCCACCTGGCCCATGGTTTTCTGTCCCCACTCTGTTGCCTGATCCACCACTTGCTGAACTTTGGCTCTGGTCCCGCTGTCACCGCGTCCTGGACGGCCCCTCCACGTTCAGAGTCCAGTCCTGCAAGCCCTCGCTGGCCGCAGCTGCCGAACCGACACCGGATCTTCCTGCAAGGCTCTTGAGTAGAAAGCACCACTCTTTTTTTTTTCCTTAGTTGGGATTTAAGTATACAGTTCAGTCGTGTTAAGTGCACTCGCGTTATTGGGCAACCATCCCCACCATCCATCTTCAGAACGCTTTTCATTTTGCAAAACTGACACTCGA
Organism: Noctilio leporinus; assembly: GCA_004026585.1. Classification (NCBI taxonomy): domain Eukaryota; kingdom Metazoa; phylum Chordata; class Mammalia; order Chiroptera; family Noctilionidae; genus Noctilio; species Noctilio leporinus. The sequence continues at coordinate 709,439 of PVIW01000113.1, forward strand.
TACCCATTAAGCAACAGCTCTGCATTTTCCCCTCCTCCAGCCCCTGGCAACCGGCCGTCTACTTTCTGTCTATGAATTTGACTGCTCCAGGTACCTTATATAAGTGAAGTCATACAGTATCAGTCTTCTTGTGACTGGCTTATTTCACTTAGCATAATGTCCTTAAGGTTCATCCATGTTGTAGCATGTCGAGTTCCCTTACTTGTTAGGGCTGAGCACTGTTCTGCTGTATATACATATACCATCTTGTTTATCCGTTTCACCCAATGATGAACACTGGTTGCTACCATGTTTTTTTTTTTTTTTTTTGGGGGGGGGCCATTGTGAATAATGTCACTATGAACATGGGTATATAAATACTGTTCAAGACCTTTCTCTCCATGAGGCATCTTCTGAAATAAATGGCTGAGGGACAATACCCTTAAGCTTTCCAAAATCCACATTGTTTGATTCACAGGATCTGTGAGACACACCTATAATTTTTTTAGAGGTCTTTTATCTGACTCAATAGTATACTGAAGAATTGCCCAGAATCTTTCTCAGATGTAAATAAAAGGTGTTATAGTCACATTCTCAGTTTCATTATGAACCATGTGGTGGGTGTTTTTTTTGTTTGTTTGTTTTTGGGTTTTTTTTTTTTTTTTTTTCTGGATTGAGCTTTGCTAGGAAACCATTTCTTAATTTTTATCATCGTTTGCCATTTGGAGGGGTTGAGAATTTTCTACCATGAAGTCCTGGCTCCTTTATACTTACCAGTCCTTTTAGTTCATGGTTTCTCAACCTTGAGCACTACTGACATTTTGGTTGGGATAATTCTTGGATGTCAGGGGAGGAGGTGATGGGGAGAGGGGTCTGGCGTGTGCATTATAAGATATTTAAGTATCCCTGGCCTCCACTAACTACAAGCCAGTAGCAACCTCCAGTTGGGACAACCAAAACTGTCTCCAGATACTGCCAAATGTCCCCTAGGAAGCACGTTGCTCTCGTTTGAGAACTGTTGTTTCAGTGTCTCTCTGCTTGTGTTTACTATAAGCAGCAAGAGGAGATCAGGTGCCGACTGTAGCACCTTACTTGGAAATGTCCTTAGCTAGATCACTCCACCCATGAGGCACATTTTCTTCTTTCCACTGTACTGCAACAGGGTCGCTAAACTTTGTGCCATGGTATAACAAGATTTCCTCTTTCCCCACTTTCCAATAGTATTTATTTCATTTTTTTCCATGCCAATGAATTTCAGCTGGTATGAGAATTTTGAAAACATACAGCACCTGACTATTTCCCCAGGGACGCTGACCTCTTTTCCCTTAGATTGGCAAATAAAAAAGGAACAACAGTCAACACAACAGTATCTGTCTGGTGCGAATGAATCAAAATTCTTCGTTTTGATGTGCTGCAGAATTCTAGTGATTAGCTCACTCATGTGCTGCTCGCAGGCCTTGCTCTTCTCGGGCTGTTGGCCGGAGTCTTCAGGTCCTTACCTCGTGAACCCCTCTGTCGGGCTGTTGAGAATGCGGTAGCTTGCTCCCCCAGAGTGAGTGATTCAAGCGATAGAGAGAACACACGCCCAAGAAGGAAGCAGTAGTTCTTTATTTTTTAATCCTAATTTTGAAAATGATAATACACTATCATTTCTGCCATGTCTTAAATTGGTCACACAGAGGAACATCAGTACAGTGTAGGATAGAACTATACAAAGGTCTGTATAAGCAGAAGACAAGAAACATTGGGGGCTCTTTAGGTGGCCGGCTGCTACATTTCAATGTTATTCAAGGTATTTTCCTAATTTCCTTTTCAACTTCATCTTTGCCTCATGGGCTATTCTGAAGTGTTGTGTTTTATTTCCAAGTATTGCACCATTTTCCAGATATTTTTCTGTTATTATTTATATTTGAGTTCTTTTATGATCATAAAACATATTTTATATGATTGCAATTTTTTAAAATTTGTTAAGGTTTGTTTTATGGCCCAGAATATGTTGTATCTTGGTGAATGTTTTATGTGCATTGAAAAGAATGTTTATTTTTCTGTTGTTGGATAAAGTGTTATTAAAATATCAATCAGAACCAGTTAGTTGAGCCCTGACTGGGTAGCTCAGTTTGTTAGAGCATCGTCCTGATACACCAAGGTTGTGGGTTCAATCCCTGATCAGGGCATATACAAGAGTCAGCTGATGAATGCATACTTAAATACAAAAATTACAAAAAAAGATAAAGTTAGATAATAGTGTTCAGGTTTTCTATAGCCTTAGCTTTTTCTTCTGTTTAGTACCTATTTTATTGATTACTGAGAAAAAATTGTTGAACTTCCTAACCATATTATAGAATTTTTTGCTTTCTTATTTTAGGTCTATTGGGTTTTATTTAATGCATTTTGAGGCTCTATTATCAGTTGTACACACATTTATGATTGTTAAGTCTTCTTAGTGAATTGACCCTTTTATCATTATGTAATATTCCTCTTCACCCTGGTAATAAGCCTCCTTTCAAAGTCTACTTTTTCTGATATTAATACTGCCAATCTAACTTGCTTTGATTGGTGTTTGTATGGTATATCTTTTTCATCTATTTACTTTTAACTCATACATTTATTTATAGTTAAATTGGATTTTTAAAAAGATCTTATTTATTATTTTCAGAGAGAGGGGAAGGGAGAGAGGCAGAGAGGGAGAGACACATCAATGTATGGTTGCCTTTCACCTGTCCCCAGCCACAGACCTGGCTGGAGACCTGGCTTTGCAACCTGGTTCTGTGCCCTGGCTGGGTAATCGAACCAGCGACCTTTGGGTTTGCAGGCCAGCGCCTTATCCACTGTGCTACCAGCCAGGGCTGGTAATTGAATTTTGTTTTTGTCCATCATCAATTATCTCTTTCAAGTTTGAAAAGATATTTTTGCTGGGTATAGAATTGACAGGTTTTTTCTTCCAGCTTTTTAAAGATATAATTCTATTGCCTTTTGGTCATGTAATTTCTTTCATGAGAAGTTTGCTTTAATAGAGTACCAGCCTGCAAACCCAAAGGGAGAAAGGTGGGGGTCACAAGCAGCCATCATGTTCTTAGCATCAAATACCTGCTGGGTGAGCTCAGGTACAGTGAGGGCCCGATACTGCTGACTTCCATGGCTGGGTAGAGGGGCAAAGCCAGGCATGAAGAAGTGGAGGCGTGGGAAGGGGACCATGTTGATTGCCAGCTTGCAGAGGTCAGCATTGAGCTGGCCAGGGAAGCGGAGGCAGGTGGTGACACCACCCATGGTGGCTGAGACAAGGTGGTTCAGGTCCCCATATGTTGGTGTGGTCAGCTTGAGGGTGCAGAAGCAGATGTCGTAAGGGCCTCGTTATCAATGCAGTAGGTCTTACCACTATTCTCTACCAACCGATGGACAGAGAGGGTGGTGTTATAGGGCTCAACCACAGCGTCAGACACTTTAGGTGAAGGTACCACACTAAAGGTGTTCATGATGCGGTCAGGATACTCTTCACGGATCTTGCTGATGAGTAAGGTACCCATTCCAGAGCCTGTGCCTCCGCCCAGTGAGTGTGTCAGCTGGAAGCCCTGCAGGCAGTCTCAACTTTCAGCCTCCTCCTGCACCACATCCAGGACTGAGTCACTCAGCACCCTCTGTATAGTGGCCCTTGGCCCAGTGGTTGCCTGCCCCAGACTGACCAAAAACAAAGTTATCTGGTCTGAAGATTGGCCCAAAAGGACCTGAGTGAACCGAGTCCATGGTACCAGGTTCCAGATCCACCAAGATAGCACGAAGAACATACTTTCCACCTTTGGCTTCATTGTAATACACCGAGATGTGGTCCAGCTGCAGGTCGCTGTCCCTGTGGTAGGTGCCAGTGGGGTTGATGTCATGTTCATCACTGATCACCTCCCAGAACCTGGCACCGATCTGGTTGCCACACTGGCCCGTCTGGATGTGCACGATTTCTCTCATGGCTCAAATTAAAAATGTTTGCTCGCCTCAAAAAATGGGGCAAGAAAATACGGTGGTTTTTTTCTCAGCTACTGCTCACAGGCTGGTAGAATGGGTCGTGCCCCGGAGGCTGGAACATTGAGGTCCGAACACAGCAGCGCTCTATGTGCATATTTTTGTTTGTATTTTTTCTCCTTCTGGAACTCAAATCACACATTTGTTAGCTCTTGGATGTTATGCTCTTTTACTTTGTCTTGTGTTGTTTCTTTCACTCATTTTTCTCTTTCTATTTTTGTTTGGGGAAGTCTGTTGATTTGTCTTCAAGTTCACTGATTCTTTCCTCAGCTGCATTAACTTTACTGACGAGCTTGCCAAAGGCATTCTTTATTTTTGTTACATGTTTTTAGAAAACCTGGAATTTTCCATGTGACTTTTTTCATAGTCTCCATATTTTTGCTAAAATTCCCCTTCTGTTTATGTGTGTTGTCCACATTTTCCCACAGAGCTTTTCTTTCTTTTCTTTTTTTAAGATGTTGAGTAGGCATATAGATCACAAGGCAGAAAATCAGATTTAAAGTAATTTATTTTTAGAGAGAGGAGAATGGAGGGAGAAAGAGAAACATTAACATCAATGTATGGTTGCCTCTCACTCATCCTCCACTGGGGACCTGGCCCACAACCCAGGCATGTGCCCTGACTGGGAATCCAACCAGTGACCTTTTTGTTTGCAGACTGGCACCCAGTCCTCTGAGCCGCATCAGCCAGGGCCCATTCTTGTGCTCTTAACCAATACACATATTTCTTTTCATCAACTAGTTTCCTTGCTTGTAAAATGTGGTGCAGGGGAAGCTGCTTGCTATCTTTGGCTCACAGTTATGTTGAGACCCCAATAACAATAAAAGAGGCAATACTTTAGGTATTTTGTACAGAGTGCTAGTTCCCAGACATGGAAACCTGAATGTGCCATGAATTTGCATACTTCCATTCCTCTCCTCCCCTGTTGAACTCATTTCTTCAAAACTCAGTTCAGATATTAGACCTAGATTTTATTTTGACGACGGAGGGCGGCCTGTCAGACTTGCATGTTGAAATGACCACTGACTGCTGTGTGGGGAATGCAGGAGCAGTAGCAGGGCCAGAGTGTAGGAAAACCAGCCAGAAGGCTGTATGTAATAGGAACCAAGGGAGAGATGGTGGTAGGAATGGAGAAGAATGGTGAATTGGAAAGATATTTAGGGAGGAGAATTGACAGGAAATGAATATGTGTTTTAATGAGGGCAGCGAAGGACAGGAAGGTGCCAAGGATGAGTCCTAGTTCTTAGCTTGCTGGAGGATGTTCCCTGACCCTACGGCAGAAGCATCTCCAACACGCACCTCCCCTGTCTACCCCACCCCCCACCCCCATCCCCCCCGCCCAGTCCTCCACCCTGGCTTCTGAAGCTAAGAGCACAAGAGGATGGGTGCAAGGGAGAAGGAGGAGAATGGGCACTGCCTCTGGGTCCAGGAACAGCTAGGCTGGATGCTGGCACTGGTCTGATTGGACACAGCCACCAGAGAGACTGCAAGGGGGCAAGCAGTTCCCGTCTAGGCCCGCACTTTGCTCCTCACCCCTCCACCCCTGGTCAGCCGCGGGGTACAGTGCCCCTTTTAGCACCCTGCAGGAGGTGACTCTTCACGGGTTCTGGGGGTGCAGCGGAGAGGCCCCCACTCCAGACCTGACCCGCCCTGTGCCGGAGCCCACCCCGCCCAGTGCGCTGGGAGGCTGGGCGTTGGCTGCCTAGTCCTGGAGCCAGGAACCCGGCTGCTGGGTGAGTCCCAGGGTCAGGGGGACCTCTGCCGCAGTGCACCTGTCCCAGCGGGTGGCCCTGGGTCAGTGCCCTCTCCCTCTGACGGGCGGTCAGCCTCTTTCCCTGTGCGCGCTCTTTCGAGATGTGCGCGCATCCGTGTACGAGTGTGGCCGAGGGAGCCAGTGTACGGTTTGTGCTGGTTGCTTCGGAGATGCCTGGGAGTCCCGGAGCAGCAAGTGTGCGTGAGCCGGGAGCCCGCGTGTGTCCCAGCGGCGGGCAGGGCGCGGCCAGTGGAGCCGCGTGCAGACGCGAGCGCACGGCTGCGGATGGAGCGCAGAGGGGGCCGCCAGGCTGCGGGAGGAAGGATGCGGGCCGGGAACTTTTCGCCCGCCCGGGAAGTACAGCTACTGCCCCCGAAGGGGCTCGCCCACAGCCGCCGGGGAGCTGCAAGCGCGTGTGCCCGCCGCCGCCCCTCCCCCACTTCCGCCTCCCGCCTCTTCCTCGTTCCCGGCTCCCAGGGCCAGTGTCCCGGGAGGGACCCGGAGGCGCAGCCCCACCCGGCGGCGGCTCGCTCCCACGCCCCCGCCGCCGTCTGCCTGAGCGGACAGACTGAGTCAGCCGGGGCGCAGCGCGGCAGGTAGGGGCTCCGCGGCAGCGCGGTGGGCACAGGTGCGGCGGGGGGCCGGCGTGTTCTGGGACGTGACCTCGGGAAGAACGGCGCGCGCGGGGGGGGGGGGGTGTGCTCCGTCACCCCCCTCTCCGCCCGCGGACAGGACACAGCGTGTCCCTTTTAGGGAATTTTTTCCTTCTCGCCGACTCCGATGCGGGTGGGGCCGCGACCAGCGCTCTCCATTTCCCAGGTCCCAGCCGGGCCCTGGCAGCCTCCTGCCCCCGAATCTCGAATCTCGTCGCCCCTCTCCCCGGCACCCTGACTGCGTAAACAACACGCTACTCTCCAGCACTCGGCTCCGCGGCCCCCGGGGGGCAGCTCCTTTAGTCTTGTGATATGATGGGGTTGGGGAAGGGGAAAAGAGGGGACATCCCGGAGCCCCTGGTCCCTTTTGCTCCCCTACCCGCTCACCGCCCTCCCCCACCGCTGCTGAGGCAGTCGGCCTCAGGGCCCGGGTATTTTTAGCGTTGTGACCCGGGCTGCGGATCTAAGAGCCTTTCCCTGGAATCGGCGTCAGCGCCTTCCTCCTCCACCACCAGCCCGCGGCGCAAGGTCTCCCCGCACTTCCCTGGGCTTGCGCGGCCCGCTGGGTTTGGGTCCCTCAGCGCCCCCAGTGCCTCTGGAGCTGACCAGGGTCTTGAATATGCAGAGTACTGATGGGACGGGGAAGGCAGCCTGTGGAGGAGGGTTGTTCTGGTCCTCAGGTTAGATACTTATTCCCCCGCCTCCAGTGATGGGCTCTGAGCCCAATGCCTGGAAGGAGATGGAGCGAGCGCCAGTGAGTGCACAGGGCCTGGGCTGGCCCAGAGCTTTGCTTCTGGGAAGCTCTCGGCATTGGGGGCCTGGTTTGAACTGAACCCAGGACCTGCCCTTCTGATTGCTGCTCACTGAGCAGTGGGGAGGTAAGACAGTGAGATGGGTCAGAGGAGACATGTTAGAGGAGACATCAGCGCCAATGAGGAGCTGCGGAGTGCGGAGGAGAGAGGAGCTTTACATTTTGCAGAGCACCCTCACCAGCAGCACCTTGTGTTTGAGGCAGGTCGGAAGATTATGCGCTTTTCAGATGGGGAGACTGGAGCTGGAAAGGTGATTTCCTTAGGCAAAGAGCCACACCTGGAAGTCAGGTCTGATTCTTCAGAGCAGAGTTTGGAGGGGGCGGTGGTGAAGATAGTGGGGTGTGGGAGTGTGGAGAGAGAGAAAGGAAGGGAGGGGGTACTTTAGTTTTTGTCTGGGTGGGGTAGGAACCAAAGCACTAGAGGATGACGACCATCCATCCTGAGATCTCTCCCCTGGCCCCTGAGGCAGGGATAAAATGCCTCCCCCATTTGGGCTGGAGCAGCCCCACCACCAACTCGTCTCAGATGAGCATGAGCAGATGAGACTTGGCCATTGGCCGTGCCCGCCCCCTGCACACAGAGGAGCCTGTCTTCCGTGCCTGGAACTGGCACCCCCTTTGTGGAGCTAGGGCCAGCCCCACCTCTGTGAGACTCGAAGCTTGTGGTAATGGACTTTGTTCTAGGGAAGCTTCAAGTCTCACAGAAGTGCAGAGGTGCCCAGGCTGGAACCAGAGACCCCGCTGCTGGGGTGCTGGCTGCAGTGGGGCCCCCCAGGCTCAGGCCCCCACCACATTGCCTCTCAACTTCATAGCTCCGTCTCCCACCCCCCAGGAGCTGACATGGACCCCAACCCTCGGACACCCCTGGAGCGCCAGCAGCTGCGCCTTCGGGAGCGGCAGAAATTCTTTGAGGACATTTTACAGCCAGAGACAGAGTTTGTGTTCCCCCTGTCCCACCTGCATCTCGAGGCACAGAGGCGTAAGTTCTAAGTCCTGGGGAGATGGATTTAGGGAGAAAGTCTTGTACGTCTAGAATCTTGGGGTCCCCTCCCTTCTTGTTTTCTTGTCCCTCTGAACTTACATCTCTGGGCCCAACAAATATCTCTGACCATCCTACCGGCTCCAGCTGGGTCCTGACTCATCCCCTTCTTGACCTGTAGCCCCCATAGGCAGTATCTCATCCATGGAAGTGAATGTGGACACCCTGGAGCAAGTGGAATTTATTGACCTTGGGGATCAGGACGGAGCCGACGTGTTCTTGCCTTGTGAAGACCCACCACCAACCCCTCAGACATCTGGTACGCTTCTGCGCCGGGGCTTGGGCACTGGTTAGCCAGGGCCAGACGCTAGGGAAACGCTGGGGCTGGGAAGTCCGGCTGCAGGACTGGACGGGGAAGTATACCTGTGGGGGCTGGAGGGGGCTTCTACCAATGAAATAGCAGTCTGTCCTGATTTTAGGGTTGTTGACCCTGAGGCAACTGGGTTACACATCTCCAATCCAAAGTTCTAGGAATGCCACCCGCCCTTAGCCTGGTTCATTTTACACTTGTGAATTTAATGTAATTAAAATGACATAAAATGTCATTTTTACATTGCAGAACTTAATAATATAGTACTTATTGAGCACCTTAGTAAGTTTCTAATACTGTGCTAAACACTTTATATATATTATCTCAATTCTTACAAATGTCCTATTAGGGCAGGTAGTATTATCTCCATTTTATAAAGGATTTTAGACTCAGAGAAGTTGTCACTTAGCCAGAAAGCAGGAAAGCTGCATTCAACCCACGGCTTTCTGACTCCAAAACCTGTATACTTACATGATAGATAGTCTCTTATTTAAAACTGCTGCTATTAGTTGATGGCCTACTACTGTGTGCCAGACATTTTAGAAGTGTTATTAGATTTCACCCTCAAAATGTAGCAATCCCCCTTTTTACAGAGAGGGAGCACAGTCCACAGAGGAAAAGCAACTTGCGCAAAGCTTCTCAGTGAATGAGTTACATAGGCAGAGCTTGAAATCTTGAATCGTTTGACCTGACTCTACAGCCCAGATGTGTGCCCAGAAGGAGGGCAGCTGGGAGTTAGGAGACCCGGCTCTTTGCTGGATTGGCCAAGTGACTTCAGACAAGTCCCTGCCCCTCTCTGAGCTTCAGTGTCTCCTGGCCAGATCATCCCAAGAGTCCTCTGAAGCCCTGTTGGTGGCCCTGACAGCTCTTCTCTCTGGGCAGGGGAGGATGACCATCCGGAGGAGCTGAGCCTGCCAGTGTGCACGCCAGACAGGACCACATCCCGAACCTCTTCCTCGTCTTCTGACTCCTCCACCGACCCGCGCAGCCCAAATCCCAGTGATGGAGGAGCAGACACGCCCTTGGCACAGTCTGATGACGAGGAGGATGGGGGCGAGGGAGGGGCAGAGCCTGGAGTCTGCAGCTAGCGGTGGGCCCCCACCTATGAACTGACCGAGCTGGCTGTGCTCCACCTGAGGCCCTGGGCCCAGCCAGAGCTCTTCGGAGAAGACCAGGCTCTACCCGTAGTAGGTGCCTGAGAGAGGAAAGGACCGTAGCAAGGTGTACCTCCCCGGGACCCTCTCCTGTGTGACTGCTAACCTTTTCCTGCTGCAACCCTCCCACTAGCTTTTGGCTTACTCACAAGGCAGGGCTTGCCGGCGAGGCAGAGGAGATGAGGCAGGACAGGGTGCCACTGCTTTGCTTAGCACTCCTCCCGCAGACTACCCTTGCAGCTCTGACAGCCTCCTCCACCAGAGTCTCTAGCTCCACCAGCGTCTCTAGCTGGACGTGAACTCCTGAGCACTCAGTGAGGTGGTAACTCCAGCCATCCTGCTTCCTTGTGCCCTTTTTTCAAATAGGGCACAATATAAATAATAAATAATAATAATAATACACCAACCATTCCACTTCCTTTTTCACATTGCAGAGATTTCAAACCCACTGTTTTTGTTTAGTTCTGTAACCATAACCATACCCCTCTTTCATTTACTCCATTTATTCCGCACATATTTATTGAATACACATGCTGGGCATTTGGATAAGAGGCTGTATCCCTGCCTTCGTGGAGTTTACTGTCACTGAAGGAGGAGATGAAGTAAATGGCACAATTCACAGTGTAATAAGTAGCACGACAAGGACTACTTTGGTATCAGGGAATGGGGACATCTGAACCTCGCGTGTATGGTTGTCAAAGAGCTGATTTTTATGCTGGAATCCAAAGGGTGAGTAGGAGTTAGCGAGGCGGGGGCTTCGTTCCAGGTAGAAAGAGCAGCTTGGGAGACTGTAAAAGGAGAGAAACAGCTGTGAGGAGCCGAGAAACACTGAGCCAGGCTGAATTGTCAAATTTGAGATGAAAAGAGAGATAAGGTTGACAGTGGTCAAGTCATAAAATGCTTAGAAGCCTATCTCGTTTCCATTTGACGGCTAGTAAAATATCAGTAACTTAAGGTATCGATTTATGTCCCCATCAAAACGAAATCCAAAGTACTCCCTAGTGGGCGCCAGGGTCCTCTTGGACTCTCTGCTCAGCCATTCCAGGCCCATGGCTCACAGTTTCATTGATACGTCCTGTCTAAGATGGCTGTGAAAGCCCCTGTCATCCTGGCTTTGAAACTGGCAGAGAGCAGGGAACAAGCTGGGGATGGGCACAGCTCGCCCAGCTGTCTGTCAAGAAGCGGTTTGGGAAGTTCTAACCAGCACCATCCCACTTTCGTCTCATTGGCCTGCATTTACTAACGCAAGAATTCTTTTTAAACCTCTCAGGAGCATGCTGGCTCCTGGGAGCGCTGAGCTAGTCCTTTAGAAGGACACTCTGCCATCTTGATAAAAATCGGGGTTATGTTCCTATGGAACCAGAGGACAGGTAGCTAGCAGTTTACAGATGAGGGGCCACAGTAAGGAATTTGAACTCTGCTGGGAGTAATGAAAGATTGTAAGTGGTTGAAGTTGCTTGTTAAAAAGAGAATTTCTGGCTGCAGCATAGAGAATATACTGGCGGAGGACAGGGTCAAGACAGGCAGGCAGCAACAGAATAATCCATGCAAGATGTAGCCGTGGCCCCGAAGACTGTGGTGATGACCAGCTTCACTGGGTACAACACATGACATTCATTCAGTAAATATGAGATGCTGGTATTGGACATGTGGTAAGACACTGAGCATGGCCTTGGGAACGTAGTAGTGGCAAAAATAACAACAACAAGAAAACAAAACCACAGCCTTCTCGAGTTTAGAGCTCATGGAGGGCAAATGTAACATTGCAGCTCTGACTAATGCTAGAAAGGAGTTAACAGCCTGCTCGGAGATGTCACGAGGTGTTTCCCTTGAGGAAGTGAGTGGCATTTGAGCTGAGATCTGACAAATGAGTGGGAGTAAACAAGAGGAAGAGCAACTAGAAGGGCTCCTCGTGGAGGGGACCCAAGTGTGTCTGGAAATTAGAAGATGACTGCAACCCCCTAGGTAAGAGGTAGGAGTGGAGGGGGTGGAGTGTAGGAAAGGGGAAGGAAGGAAGAGATATTTAGGAGGCAAATTCTGAAAGATTTGACAGGTGGGGGTGGGAGAGGAAGAGGTCAAGGGTGTCACCATTGTTTCTGCCTTGCATGACGGGGTGATTTGGGGGTGCTTCACCAGATGGGGAGTTGAGAGAATCACGCGTGGGAAGAGGATCAGAAATCTGGTTTTGGACAGAGTTTGAGGTGCTGCTGAGACAGCCAAGTTGAGTAGGCAGTTGGACCCATGAGTGGGATTTAGACAAGCGTTGGTGGTGAGTGTGTAGGATGGAAGCGAAGCCAGTAGGTGTGAATGAGCTTGCCCAGGGGGAGGGTATGGAGTGAAAGAATGTTAAAGGACCCAGCCTTAAGAGGAACACGAAGTCATTTCTCACATTGAAACAACAAATCATTCCACCCTCCCTTCGCCCATCAAATACCACCCATGGTTCAATGACCTTCAGCCTAAATCCCAAAGCTCTTTGTGCCACCCAGGCTGAGTGACAGGGTCGCAGACTTCCCATAGTCCCATCCTGCTTTCACCCCTGCAGGAGGCCATTGAAAATGACAGTTCTTAAGTGCATTTATAGCACTAGGGAGAAACTTGTGGGAGTTTTGTGTTCCTTTTGTCTAAAAGCCTCTGTGTCCAAGTTGAGATCATCCACCAAGCTGGGTGAGGGGCCAGGCCCATGTTGAATTGTGTAGTTTTTCTGGGTTGCTTATGACTGACTGCTGCACACATGGCCTTTGTCCTTTGTCCTCTTGTGCCTTCTCCCTTCCCTTGGAGCAGCAAGGCTCAACCTCCTGACCGTGGCTGAGCCTTTTCCTGGGCTGTAACCCGTAAGCTGGGCAGTTTTGCTGTGCAGGGGTCCTCGGCTCCTGGGATCATCCCACTGCCTTCCAAGGTGAGTGATGGGAAGCGACACTAGCTGGACTGCTGTCAACATGTCAACAGACCTCTTAGTACCCCAGGCACATGGTGCTAGGATCTGTGGGCTCTGCGGCTGGGCGCCCGCCTGGGGAGAGGGTCTATGTCTACAGCCCTCTCTCGAGAGAGAGACAGTTGTGAGCCCATAGGGAACCTTGAGTTCAGCTGCTATGAATCCCATCTCTGCCTGGAAAAGTCTAGGGTCAGCTGAGACCCCAGGACCACTTCCTGTAGGACAAGGACCTCTTCTTCTGCCAAACCACAGGGGTTTGGCTGGCCTTCAGAGCCACATCTCCAGCTGTCTGTTTCTTGAGGCGACATGGTGCCCTTGGAGATGGGAGGATGATTTGGAGTGAATTCCAAGGCAAGCAGCCCAGCTTTTAGTCTCTAAGCCACAGTGTGGCTTCCTCTGTCTGTTGTATAGACTCATCTTAGACTCTGGGAAGGAGGGGTAGGGGAGAAGACAAACTCATTCTATAGACTCCTGAATGTGGAGGAAAAAGGAGGGACCATTGCCCAGAGGAAGATTGCTGAGAAGACTCACACTGCAGCAGCCCCTAGGAATGCAAGGAACTTGATCCTGTGAACAGCATGCAGTGTGGGGCAGCACGGAACTGCGCTACAATGTTGTCTTGTGTGTGTGTTCGTGAGACATTACTGAGCACCTGTTGTACTATGTGCTAGCCTCATTGCTTAGGCAGCAGAAGAACCAAGAGTTCTTCTGGGAACAAGCATGGACAAGGATAATGGAAATTAAGTGTGGGCTATGGCTGAAGTGCACAGGGAACTATAGCACACTAGAGAGGAAGAAGTCTTCTCTGGAGGTAAGTGGGTCTTGTGCAATAGGGACAGGAAATTTCAAAAGGAAAGCATGGAAAAAAATCACAACCAGAGTGATGGTAGCTACATTTTTTTCTTTTTTAATTTTTGAGGTTGATAGTGTGGCCTCTAGTCCTGGCTTCATCACTCACTGTGATCTTAAACAATTATCTCAGTTTCTGTCTCAGTGTTTTCATCTCTAAAATGGAGATAATAGTACCTACCTCAAAGAGTTGTTAAGAGTAAATGCAGCCCTGGCTAGTGGCTCAGTGGAAAGGTGCTGGCCTATGAACCCAAAGGTCACTGGTTCATTTCCCAGTCAGAGCACATAATCAGGTTGCAAGCCAGGTCTCCAGCCAGGTCTGTAGCTGGAGGCAGGTGAAAGGCAACCATACAAAGATGTTTCCCTCTCTGCCTCCCTCCCTTCTTCTCTCTCTAAAAATAATAAATAAAATCTTAAAAAAATAAAAAAGAGTAAGTGCTATTAAGCATTTACTACATTCCTAAGCTACATGTACATAGCTTTTCATCCTTTTTAACAACCCTGAAAATAGGTTTATTCACTTTATAGAGGAAGAAAAATGATACATTGTTCCTGCTCATGTGGATTCATGGCTGGTTTGGGGATTTGAGCCCACTTTTGTCTGACATCTAAACTCATGGCCTTCCTTCTATACCATGTCTAGTGGGACAGGAACACTAGATGTAAGTAGAGTGAAGTCATAATGATTTAAAGACACCTTTTGTCACTTCCTCTCTGGTTGTGGTATATCTTGGCAGACTTGCTTGACACCAGATCTGGCTCTTTGTAGAAATACGGTTGTGGCTGTGGTTTTACCAAGCAACTGTGTGTAAAATTCTTCATCAATGTGTTCCCTGTAGGGCGGTTGAAAACTCCAAGGCAGAAATTGAACACCAGAAGAACACTTACAACTCCATAATAAAAAGGCAAACACACAAGTGAAAAAGAGGGAAGGATGCTGTAAGATTTTAGTAGGATTTACACAGAAGAAAATACATGAATGGCCCATAAGCACATGAGTAGATGCTCAACATCATTAGGTAACAGGGAAATGCAAATTAAAACCATAATGAAATACCACTACCTACATTTCAACATGGCTAAAATGAAAAGAGAGAGAAAGAAAGAAAGAAAAAGAAAAAAACAAAAATTAACCAGGAACTCATACACTGTTGATAGAAGTACAAAATGATACATTTTGGAGAAAGCTCTGATGGTTTCTTATAAAATTAAACATACAGACTTGGGATGGTGAACACAGTACAGTGGACAGATGATGTTTTATGGATTTGTGCACCTGAAACCTATGTAATTTTGTTAACCAGTATCACCCCCAATAAATTCAATTAAAAAGGACAAAATAAACTGTGAAATTAAAAAAGAAAAAAGAATACTAGTGGCTAGACTTGAATTCTCAATAAGAGCAGTTAGTTATTCTTCCTACTTAGTTCTAGTATAAATTGTCATATTTTGAGTAAAGTCTGTATAGTGCTTGTGAATTAGAATCAGATTTTAAAATCTTATCTTTTAATGCAACAAGCTTTTTCTGGGACTCCAGACAAGCAAAGGAAGTTGGTACCAAGCTTCCCGGGCCAGAGAATGTCCACCCAACACACCCCACCTACAAACGTCTTGAAAACAAAATGACTCCCAGACCCTCCCATTTCCCTTGGTTACAGCAGTCAGAGCCTGTTGGCTTAATTCCTGTGAACTAATGGAGATACACTCCCAAACAGAAGAAAACAAACCCAGTGATCCTGATTTATTTGAATTTTAATAAAAAGATTGCAAAGAATTTCTAACTTTTTGCTACAAGATTCATCTCGGCTGAGTTCATGATGCATGTTAGTCTGTCATTTACAGGGAGTCTCTGTGAAGGGATGGGGACCTGGCTTTACTTTGCCTGCCCCACCTGCCAGCTATAGGTTGACTGTGGTCATGCCATTTCACTTACCCTTTCTTAATTTCTTTAGCTAAATAATATCATCGCTAATGTCTTTTCTAGTTCTAAAGTAGTATATTTGATGTTTATAACTGTGGATTGGGCAGTTTGAATAGGTCTATTGCCCAAGAATTAACTGTCAAGAAAAATTAAACATACACCTAATGTACTCTACTACTAAATTTTACCCAAGGTAAATGATAAGCATGTGTCTGCAAAGTACAGCGATCTAGTTCATAATAACCAAAAACTTGAAAGAGCTCAGGTTTCCATTAACAGGGGAATGGATAAACTATGGTATATTCCTCTAATGCAATACTGTACAGCAATAAAAATAAACAGCCAATACATGCAAGAATATGGGTGATTTTCAAAGACATCCTTGCCATGAAAGAAACTTACACAAAAATACACATACTATATGATGCATTTTCTTTATATGAAGCTCTAGAACAGATTGACTTGCTCTGGGAGGGAAATCAGAACAGTGGTTGCATCTGGAAGGTGGGGAAGGGCAGGCACTAATTGGCAAGGGGCATTGGCCAACTTCCTGGGGCTTTAGGCTCTATATTGTCTTAGGAGTTTGGGTACACAGGTATATGCATTTGTCAGACTCCGTGAATGTGCCCCTCAGTTGTAAATTTCCTGTATTAGATGTACATTTAACACCAAAAATGTAAACACATACGACACTCTAGTTCATGATACACATGCTGAAATGGTTAGGGGAACGTGCTTATGTCCGCAATTTACTTTGAAATGAATTAAAATATACAATAAATTGAGGGATTTATAGACTGATACGTGATGAAGTAAACTGCTCATGGTGAAATCCAGGTGATAGGGAAACAAGTGTTCGTTCTTTCAACTTCGCTGTAGGTCTGAAATTTCTCATTAAGAAAGGAGCCAATTATTTGAGGGCTTTGCGGGAAACTCTGCCACCAGAGGAGCTGGCTAGTCTTCGGACCGAACAAACGGAGATGCTAGAAAAGCAGGAGCAAAGCCCCGTTACCTCGCGAAAGTAATTGACTTTTTTTTTCAGGGTTTTCTCAACCATCACAGAAGGACAATAGCATTTTGTCCTTATTATTAAGCATTTTCTCCTGGGTGGGAATACCGCAAAGTTGGGGATCCTCAATCCAGCCCCCGGCCACCCCATCCAACCACCGTCTCTTGTACCCTCCCAGCGCCCACTTTACTTCCAGACCCGAAAGGAACTAGCCTGGCTGTTGCTCTGGTAACCGCACCCCGGTTTCCGGGGATGACACCGGAAATCACTCCACATTCGCTCTTTCTATTGGAGGCCGTTGACCCGTGGGGGCGGGCGCTGTTGGGGGGCGGAAGCAGCCGCAGGCATGGCGGCGGCCCCGCCGCTCGCTCTGTTAGTGCTGCTGCTGCTGAGGTCTGGCTGCTGGGGCCATGCAGAGCCCCGACGCGACAGCCTGCGGGAGGAGCTGGTCATCACTCCGCTGCCTTCTGGAGACGTAGCAGCCACATTCCAGTTCCGCACGCGCTGGGATTCGGAGCTGCTGCGGGAAAAAGGTGGGAGGACGAGGCAGTGGCACCTGCTGGGAGTGGGTGGAGGCAAGCCTTGGGGGCGGGGCCTTTTCCTTGGGTGGGGTCCTGGCACGCGAGCGTGAGCTGGACAAAATGGGTCTATTGGGGGATGGATGGGGTAATTATTGGACAACCCCATTACACCGATGCTGAAACTAAGGCTCGGAGAGGGGCAGCGACTCCTAGTCCATCTCTTCCCGCAGCTCCAGGCTGCCATCTAGTTAGAGCGCCCTGTCCACAACACTGCTGATGTTACCGGTTACCATCTATGCTGGGTTCTGTGAAAGATTGCTGGGAAGAAATTAGAGGTGTAGAGAGGTAAAAGCACTTGTTCAAGATCACATCACCACTAAGGAAATGACAGTCTGGTTTGGAATTCAGATCTCTGATCCCAGAGCCTGGGGTCTAAGGTTCCTTTGGCGTGGCTGAGAAGCCTTTCTCGAGGATCATCCCTCACTTGCTCCCCCTTCTCTAGTTTCTCATTATAGGCTTTTCCCCAAAGCCCTGGGGCAGTTGATCTCCAAGTATTCTCTCCGGGAGCTGCATCTGTCACTCACTCAAGGCTTTTGGAGAACGCGGTACTGGGGGCCACCCTTCCTGCAGGCGCCATCAGGTGCAGAGCTCTGGGTCTGGTTCCAAGACACCGTCACTGAGTGAGTGCTCACTTTGGGGCCTATTGGAGGCCACGAAGGCAATGTGGCAGGGAAGGTGTTGTCATCTTGCCACTGCCCTTGGGGGCAGCAGTTGCAGCAGTTCCATTGTGGGTAAAGCTGCCTTGGAAGTAAGCAATAATGTTACCACTGAGTGGTATAGTGTACTTTGCCGAATATACCATACTTCCTTCCCCTGCTACTTCCAGACCTGAAATAACACATGCATATCTCTGCAGAGGCAGAGAAGAAATAATTGAAGCCTATTTGGATGCGAGGCTAAACTCAACATGGGTGGGCTTGAAGTGTTCTAGAAGATGCTAGATCTCCTATTAAAGGAATTGCTTTTGTTTGGGAGAGGTGGGGCTAGATATTGCTATTGGACCACTCTTTGCTCTTAAATCCAGTATGGGAAATCAATAGCATAAATAAGATTTTTAAAAAGTTTTAGGACAATAATAGGGAGTGGTGGGGACTGTAGCAGGCTAGAGAGCTTGAGAGGACAGCTGCCACTCATCCCCTGTAGATTGTTGGCACAGGAATAGAGGCCCACTGTTACAAGTTATTCTCACTTTTATTTTTATTTACTTATTTTAAAGATTTTATTTATTATTTTCAGAGAGAGGGGTAGGGAGAGAGGCAATGAGGGAGAGAGACATCAGTGTATGGTTACCTTTCACTTGCCTCCAGCTACGGACCTGGCTGGAGACCTGGCTTGCAAGCTGGTTATGTGCCCTGGCTGGGGAATTGAACCAGTGACTTTTGGGTTTGCAGGCCGGTGCCTTATCCTCTGTGCTACCAGCCAGGGCCTATTCTCTTTTTTAAAAGAGATATGGGAAATCTAGATTTTAATGTGAAAATTGGCAAATTTAAATATCAGCAAGGAATTTTAAAATGTAAGACATGCTATGGGAGTCTCTGGGTTCTGGTTTTGGTAGAGCTTTCAGGTTTCAAGTGTGCAGTGTTTATTTGAGGCTTAAGACTTGGAACAATTGAAAAGCTCTGAACACAGGATTATTAAAAACCCCCAGCACAGCATCAAGGTGATATCAAGTGAGGAGTGACCCCACAAACTTGCCAAGTCTTCTGCCGAAACACTGATCCCCCCCCCTTCCCTTTTCCCCCGTCTGCTGTACTGTCATGGTCTCCCCTCAGGGTGTAATAGCCTATAATGTGGAGCTGATGTTCACATTTCTAGATTTATACTTTCTAGAGTTAATATAGAGATCAAATCTATTTTGATATTTCTCTAAAGAAAAAAACCTAATTTAATTGGATTTTTAAAAATCCTAGAATGCTTGTTTTCTCTTGTTCATTGAGTTCTTTCAAATCTAAGACTTCCCACTCTGAAGGTAGAACCAGGACTTGTCTTGCCCAGGGTAATTACAGGGGAAGCACGTTCTTTTGCCCAACTTAGCATACCTCAGTACAGATCAGTGAGTGTTGTCAGGTGTGGGGCACTTTACATGGTGTTGAGAAACACATGTAGGTGACTCAAGACTTGCTCCCTGTTCTGGTTGCTGTAAGCCTGGTTGAGGGGAAATAATATTTAGGATAAAATGCTGCTACCACTAAGCCATTTCCCTGGCGAGACCTAGGGAGAGGCTTGGATGGTTGGAACCTCAGCAGTGCAGGGAGAGGCTGTGGTTGAGGAGGGCAGGAAAGGCTTCCTGGAGGAGGGAGCCTCTTTAAAGGTGGGCAGAGAGGAGTGGGTAGAGTATTCCCAGGCAGAAGAAGGAATCACTGGAGCAAAGACCCATGTAGCTGCAGGGCCCAAGGAGGAGGGGCTGAGCAGGGACCATGATGCTGTTCCAGGGCCACCAACTAGCCAGTCTTAGTTGTGGCAGCCAGTGCAGGCATTGAGAAGGGAGCAGAGGCAGGCCTGGGACAGTGAGTGGGTTTGTGTCTCCATCCAGTGTGGATAAATCTTGGAAGGAGCTCAGTAACGTCCTCTCGGGGATCTTCTGCGCCTCTCTCAACTTCATTGACTCCACCAACACAGTCACTCCCACGGCCTCCTTCAAACCCCTGGGGCTGGCCAATGGTGAGAAGCCCCTGTGGCCCTTTCCTTCTTCCTGTTACCTCCTGCCCCAGCCTTTGCCTCCTTCCCCCCAGCTTCCTCTTTCCTCAGTGGGGCCAGATGATGACTCCCCTGGGTGCATGGGCCCCAGAGGAAGACTTCCTGAGACTGCTCGTTCTGCATTGCCTTCTCCCGAGGGGAGGAGCGGGCCCCACTCCCAGCTGGGGCTGTTAGGGTGGTGGTGCTAGAGGGTCACCCCTGTAGCTGGTGTGTGGGTGCTGAGGATTGGGGTCCAAGGCCCGCCCTGGACAGATTGGTGTCTCCCTCAGGCACTGACCATGGTTTCCTCCGCTATGCTGTGCTGCCGCGGGAGGTTGTCTGCACCGAGAACCTCACTCCATGGAAGAAGCTCTTGCCCTGTAGTTCCAAGGTGAGGCCCGAGTGGTCCGAACGTGGGTGGGGGCTCCAGAGAGTGGATGGCATTGAAAAATGTCCTTTCATTGCTGGTCAGCCTGGTGTATTCACTGATAACCTCTGCCATGGGCCCAGGTGCCCCAGGCACTGACCTTTTATCTCTCCCCGCCTCCTCCAGGCAGGCCTCTCCATGCTGCTGAAGGCTGACCGCTTGTTCCACACTAGCTACCACTCCCAGGCGGTGCATATCCGCCCTGTTTGCCGAGTGAGTCATGGGGAAAGGGGTTGGGTGCCATCCAGATGCTCCCTGAGAGAAAGTGCAGGTAAAGCACGCAGCCCAGTGTCTGGAGTGGGCTGAACCAGTAGTAAGAGTGGATTCAGTGCTGGCTTCTCCGGGCATTGGCTACACACCAAGGAACCCTGGCAAGCGTTCGGTAAATCTTTGTCACGGATCGTAGTGGTTTAGAATAGCTGTGTGATGCACCTGCTAGCTCAGTTACTTTCCAGCTGGCATGACCTTGAGCGAATCATTTTGTTTTCCTGAACCTGGTTTCCCCGTCTGTCAAATGAGACTAATAGTAGTAGCAGTAGTTCCCAAGGTTGTTGGCAACAGTTCTCCCGACTGATGCACATAGAGCTGCTGGCACAGGGTCAGGTGCTCAGCACTGAGTGGTAGCAAACTGACAGATGAGAAGATACACAGCAGACACGGGTCAGAGTCAGGGTAGGCGTCCCTGAGGCTCTGTGGTGGGAGTGGTATGTCCTTATTGCTGCTGCCTGGCCCTCATGGTAGGACGCTCGCTGTACCCGCATCTCCTGGGAGCTGAGGCAGACCCTTTCTGTTGTATTTGATGCCTTCATCACGGGGCAAGGGAAGAAAGGTAAGCCACCATGGCCGGTCCCCTCTGCTCACCCGCCCCCAGCCCCCTCATCCGTGCACGCCAGGCCTAGTCCCAGCCCCAGCCCCTGCTCAACGCTGCAGTCTCTCCTCAGACTGGTCCCTCTTCCGGATGTTCTCGCGAACCCTCACGGAGCCCTGCCCCCTGGCTTCAGAGAGCCGAGTCTATGTGGACATCACTGGCTACAACCAGGTACCAAGGTCTCCAGCCATACACATCGCCTGCTCCCCAAGGCCAGACTCCCCCTCTGCTCACTTCTCAGCCCTGCCCCTGTATCCCCAGGACAATGGGACATTGGAGGTGAACCCGCCCCCGCTCACCACGTACCAGGACATCATCCTGGGCGCCCGGAAGACCTATGCTGTCTACGACTTGCTCAACACAGCCGTGATCAACAGCTCACACAACCTCAACCTCCAGCTCAAGTGGAGGAGACCCCCAGACAACGGTGGGTGAGGACAGGCCACCGCAGGCTGCGATGTCATCTTGTGGGGACCCAGGCCTGCCTCTCCACCACGAGACAACAGCCTAGGGTTTAGACCCAGAGCTGCAGAGTCAGCCCTCCGGTTCTAACCCCATGTCTTTAAAGCTCTCTGACGGGGCTTCCTGAATGGGATAATTAATTTAAAATAGGGAGTTTGTTCGTGTATCCATTAAATTAGCAGGTATTTTCTGAAGACAGAAGATAGTCTGCATTTGAGAAACCTAATGCGTACTAGTTGAGGCAGACATCAAACAATTAATTACAGTTGTGTGCAGGGTTACCGAGGGGAAGCGCAGAATATCACGAGAGCACCTGGTGGGCTGGAAGGGGCTCAGAGCCCAGCATGTGTAACTGTTTAGGAAATGATGTAATTCTGTTGTTGGTGTGGGCTGGGGAAGATGGGGATGGCTAGGATGCAGGTTTCCCAGTTCCAGTAGGAAACCTCTTTCCTGTCTCCTCCCTGGCCTTGAGGCTGCCTGTGGCCTGGGGAGTGGGGAGGGGGGTGACCTTTTCCTTTCAGGGCTGTTAACCGCTGGCTCCGGGCTCCGTCTCCGCAGTGGCCCCACCAGTGCCCTTCCTGCACGCCCAGCGGTATGTGAGTGGCTACGGGCTGCAGAGCGGGGAGCTGAGCACGCTGCTGCACAACGCCCACCCGTACCGGGCCTTCCCCGTGCTGCTCCTGGACGTCGTACCCTGGTACCTGCGGCTCTACGTGCACACGCTCACCATCACCTCCAGGGGCAAGGACAACAAGCCAAGTGAGAGCCGAGTCCCCCCCTGCTCCCCTTGCTCTCTCCCCTAGGCCCCCAGCCTTGCTTTCTCAGGGTGAGTCCTGAAGTGCATAGCCCAGAAAAGCTACACAAGCAGAAAGAGTTGGGAATAGTTTGGCAAGGGGCAGCCTCAGCAATGCCCCACCTGGAGTAATTGCTGAGCAGAACTGACGGGAACGCCTAGTACTGGCGATTCTTCCCAAGACCGTAGGGGGGCGGTAGTTCCCCGCTCTGTCCCGCTTCCTCCCTCCGTCTTCGTGATGAGTCACGGGCCCTTTCAGACAGAGGACGGGGGACAGAGACCACGGATCTGGAGACGACTTCTGCTTCCTTGGGAGAGAATCAGCGTCGTTTTTTAATTTTATGTTTATTTTCTGTCATTTTTCTGAAGAGGAGTTAATCCTGTCTGATTGCTTTCCCTTGGCTGCCAGGCATAGCACTGAGAAAGCACTTGTTTTCCTCTGGCATGCGACAAACTGACCCGACAGAAAGACTTCTTAGGAAGAGGTTATAGCACGTTCCAGGTGCCCGACTTAACTTCTTTAAACCCCTCTATTGATGCCCATATTGGCAAGGGTGTGGTTAATAGTTGTACTTATTTTTAGCACCACCACTTGTTCCACC
Organism: Noctilio leporinus; assembly: GCA_004026585.1. Lineage (NCBI taxonomy): Eukaryota > Metazoa > Chordata > Mammalia > Chiroptera > Noctilionidae > Noctilio > Noctilio leporinus. Next base: position 732,272 of record PVIW01000113.1, read on the forward strand.
TTCAGAAGATCTACTTCAAACATCCTACTTAGGTATTTTGTAGTGTTTTTTTGTTGGTTTCATGTTTACCCTTGGCTCTGGGGAGTTTCAAGCACACACCCAGATGGAATGGTCTAATTCGCTCCTCTGTCCACGGGCAGCTCCAACAGTCAGCAGCTTCCTCTCATTTTCGGTTTCATCAATCTCCCTACCCCCCGTCTTTGGTTTGGTTATTTTACTGCCAGAGTATCTTAAAATAAGTCCTAGACATCATATCAGTTCACCTTTAAACCCAGTACTTCAGTATGTATCTCTAACAGATGAAGGGCTTAAAAAATGTATGGTCTGTCATTCTCATTCCTGTTTTCCCCAAAGGTCTTAAAAATAGCTTTTTATACTTGCTTTGCTTGAGTTGGGATGTGAGCAGAGTCCTCACGTTGCATCTGCTTGATATGCTCTTCAGTTTCTCTCGTTTTCTCTTTTCAGTTAATAGACCCTTTTAAAACAGCAATTTTAGATTTACAGAAAAAAGGAGCAGAAAGTACAGTAGTTCCCATACTCGCCCTCCAGCCCCACCCACAGCTTCCCCTGCAGTTAACATCTTTGGTTGGTGTGGTACCTCTTTGTATCTGTGGCAGGTCCCATTCTTTGCTAAAAAATTGTATTTGTTGGGTAAAGTGGGTCATTTGTTGTATAGAATGCTCTACGTTCTGGGTTTGTCCTTGTGTCCGTGTTTAACATGTTCCTTCATCCTGTATATTTTTGGGGTGTTGGTGGTGACGATGAGAGGCTTGATGAGATTCAGGGCCCGTTTTTGTCAGGAAAACGTCCCAGGCGGCTCTGTGAACTTCCTGATACCTGCTGCCCCTTTTTCATGATGTGAAGATTGACTAGTTGTCTGCCCAGGAAACATTATTTTTCATTTTTGAAACCCTACACCCCTTCCTGAGCCTGCCTGGCTCCTCTGACCCAGAGCCCACCACTCGGTGCCCAGATCCAAGGCTCAAGACTCAGTAGGTGGGGCAGGAGGTGCAGGGAGTCTGACCCCAGGAAAGACCTGGTGACGCCTGAGCCTTGCCTGTCTGCAGGCTACATCCACTACCAGCCTGCCCAGGACCGGCTGCAGCCGCACCTCCTGGAGATGCTGATTCAGCTGCCGGCCAGCTCAGTCACCAAGGTCTCCATCCAGTTTGAGCGGGCGCTGCTGAAGTGGACCGAGTACACCCCGGACCCCAACCACGGTTTCTACGTCAGGTGGGCCCCACCCTCCCGACCCACCGGGTCTGCCACCAACCCTGGGTGGGGAGCCGGTGAGAAACGTGACTCACGGAACACCTGCCTGCTCCTCCGCAGCCCGTCTGTCATCAGCGCCCTCGTGCCCAGCGCGGTGGCAGCCAAACCTGTGGACTGGGAAGCGCGTCCCCTGTTCAACAGCCTGTAAGTGTGACGCCGGCCGCCTGGTTTGGGGTACATCACAGATGACCCGGTTCCTGCAGGGCAGTGTGGGGCTCCCCAACAACGTGGAGATTTAACTCGATTCTGATGATGGTCCCAGGGTCTGCAGCATTCATGCAGACCATAAAGTTGTTCTAACGTGCTTCTAGGAGAGCGGGTGAGAAGAGCAGAGTGTAGGGCCTGCTTCTACTCACTGATGCTCACAGCAAACGTGTTGTTGAGACTTATCGAATGCCAGGCACGTGAGAGAGTGCTGGCCGCCCGCAGGGAACAAAGGCACTTGCCCCTGCCTGGCTAGCGCTGCCAGTGAGGGGAGAGTTTGCTCTAGAGCAGTGGGGTGGAGGTGGTGCTGGGAGTAATGGGGGGATGATCCGGGAAGGCTTCTCTGAGGAGACGGCCCGGAGGCAAAGACCAGAAGACTAAGGAAGAGGGGCAGCCAGGCGGAGGCAGGGCCTCCCCCCCCCCAGTACCCGGCCGCTCTGTCAGGTCCAAGCACCGAGCCTTCGTGGAGACGCCTGCTGGAAAGGCCTGGAAGTCCTTACCCCTGAGAAAATCCCTGCTGCCAAACTTGGCCCAGTGCTGCCCAAGGGGCACAGGGTGGGCGGGGGAGCAGCGTCCTGCCTCACCGCCCCTTCCCGGCCCCAGGTTTCCAGTCTCCGACGGCTCGAGCTACTTCGTGCGGCTCTACACGGAGCCGCTGCTGGTGAACCTGCCGACGCCGGACTTCAGCATGCCCTACAACGTCATCTGCCTCACGTGCACGGTGGTGGCCGTGTGCTACGGCTCCTTCTACAACCTCCTCACCCGCACCTTCCACGTGGAGGAGCCCAAGAAGGGCGGCCTGGCCAAGAGGCTGGCCAACCTTATCCGGCGTGCCCGTGGCGTCCCCCCACTCTGAGACGCGACCTCTCCGCAGCTGGGACTGCTGTTTCTGAGGGGCGGCGGTGGCGACCCCAAGAACTGTCGCTGCCACTTGCTCTCCCCAGAGTTGGCTCTTGAACCGAACTGGCCCGGTCCAGGCCAGGGCCTAGAGCTGTGCTGTGCAGTACAGGAGCCGCAGGCCAAATGTGGCATTTGAATTTAAATTAAAAATTCATTTCTTCAGCTGTACCAGCCACCTTGCCAGTGCTCGGTCGCCAGAGGTGAAGTGGCTACCGCGCTGGGCAGAGCAAACGTTCCCTCCTTGCCGAAAGCCCGGTGAGCAGCACCCGCCTGGCGAACGGTCTGCTGGAGAATGTCTGTCACTGTGTGCCAGCTGGGATCTGCTGATGGGGAATAAAACGTGGCTGCTTCCGTGGCTCTTTGCCTCCTGTCTCCGTGAGGCCCGGGAAGAGCTGGGGACTAGGGCTTTCTCACTGAGTGCCTGACCAGGAATGCCTGTCCCGTCTCCTCCCGCCTCAGCCAGTCTGCTGGCTGCTTCCCCGCCGGCCTCACCTGGCAGTAGTTCCCAGAACTCCCTGGGGGTGTTTGTGTAAGCACATCCGTGACTGAAGATGAATCATCTGCTTTTTTAGGTGCCCTGAGAGCCTGTCCCCCGTCATGGTGTGTGTGTGGTCCTTTTTTGGCATTATACCCATATGCATGCATGTATGTCGATGTAGTAAGCACCCATGAACCTGCTACGTCATAGGAAAAGTAGCCCCTTGATGACAACTGCCTGGATGATAACTGATCACCCTGGCTGTTGGGCGAAGACTGGACTGTAGGAGTAAAGAACGGAACCTGGGACACTGGGAGGTCAATAGGCGGTGATAGTGATCAAGGAGAGGGGACTGGGCGGCCGCAGTAGAGGTGGTGAGAAGCTGATGGCGTTAGGGATGAATGTTGGAGGTCTCTGGACTCATTTTGGGACTGAGTGTGGGGTGGGACCTACACACGCACACATTCAGTGATTAATTCACTAACTATTCACTTGGTGCTTAAAATAAGCTGTCGCTTAGAAGGGAAGATAACATGCGTCCCAGACAAGGTAAAGCTAAAGGAGTTCATCATCACCAAGCCATTATTACATGAAATGTTAAAGGGACTTAAGAAAAGATCAAAACTCTGAACATTAAAATGATTACAATCTCACAACTATCAACAACAGAACCTAAAAAGTAAGAACACTAAGCAAACAACCAGAATAGGATCAGAATCACAGGTATGGGGATCATTTGGAGGGTTATCAGCTAAGAGGAGGAAGGGGGAGAACTAGGGAAATGGTACAGGGAAACATAATTGGTGGGTACAAGATAGACAGGAAGAAAATAATAGGAGGAGCCCTGGCTGGTGTGGCTCAGTGGATTGAGTGCCAGCCTGCAAACCAAAGGGTCACCAGTTCCATTCCCTGTCAGGGCACATGCCTGGGTTGCAGGCCAGGTTCCCAGTTGGGGGCATGCGAGAGGCAAACCACACATTGATGTTTCTCTCCCTCTCTTCCTCCCCTTCCTTAAAAAAAAAAAAAAAGTAATAATGGAGGAACTTACAGCATGACCCATGGACATGGACTAAAGGGTGGGATTGCTAGGGGGAAGAGAGGTCCTGGGCAGAGGGGAGCAAAGGGAAAAGAAATTGGGACAACTGTACGAACCTAATCAAAACATAAAACCCCTTCCCCCACAAATTATTTCTGGGGTTTTTCATTTACTGTTTTGAGAGTATTAACCAAAACCTTGGAAAGATGAATAAGGGGTGGGGTGGGGCTGTACTGACAGCTAGAAGCCATCCAGCAGCACCGGACATGTATGTAGCTGTATGTAGCTCCCGGGGGTTAGGAAGGGCACACAGCATCTGCCATGCTGCTTATGTGGGTTGGAACAAGTTACTTAACCTCTCTCTGCCTGCCTTCTCCCTTCATGAGATTGTCATGAGGATCTGGGAATTCATATCTGCTGAGCCCTCAGAGAGCCTGGCATGTAGTTAGTGCAACTGAAACATTCACTAGGATCATCATTGACTAAATGATACTCTCCTACACTGGACAGTGAGTGACTCAGTGCTGGAACGTTAGTGCTGGAAAGTCTGAGCCAAACTCACTGCCCAGGTCTGGGCCTTGGAGCCTCCTACCCACAGTCACCCAGCTGACACCATGATCATTTTAATAAGCTAAACCTGGGCAACCTCTACCATTCATTCATTCATTCTCTCACGGATGATAAAACCTGTTTTGTGATAGGCACCAGAGAGAGAGAGACTAATGATGCAAACAGTAGCCTCCAAATGTATTCGATCATTCACAGCCATGTAAGTAAAATGATTTTGTGCAGCTCCCATTTTTATAATTATTTATAATTATGCACACTGTTGTACTCTAATATACATTATAAGCGTTCAATAATATAAAGTTGACGTGTAGCTTAGAAGCAAATAAGCAGGAGTTTCTACATAGTTTCTTTCTGTCCCAGTATATGCCATGTAGGAGACCTGCACACCAGGACACACTTGACCCTCAAAGAATTTCTCACCCAATGACATAGGCAGAGACATAGAGTTTCAGTAACATACCTGCTGTGGGAGCAAGAGAGAGACCCTGACTCTCCCCTGAAGAGGTCAAGGCCAGCTACAGAAGGGGCAATATTTAACTGGAGTTTTGAAGGCTGAGTTGGATTCTATCAGAAAGTAGGGTGGGCAGGGGACAAGGGAGATGCGAGCTTTTGAGCTTGACAAAGATGTGCAGATGAAAAGAATCACATTCCATCCGTTTTCCACCTCACCCGGAGGATGCTAGTCTGAACAGGTCTCCAAGTAGCTATCAGGCATGATGAGGTGACCCTCGCTTGTTCCTCAAAGTCCACCCAACCCCATATGCAGATGAATCTGGAAGTCCCCTAGGTGGGGGGTAGAGGGTGTGGAGTCACCTTGGACAGATGGGGAGCCACCTCATTTGCATGAGAGTCCTTGTCCTGCTCCATTCTGCTGGTCCCAGCTCAGGAGGGGAGTGAGCCAGCTGCCCTTTTCACCTCTAAGAAACACATGAGAGGTGACCCACAAGCTGTGCTGACATTAGGCTGGGGCAGGGATTTGGTGTTAAAAGAAAAATTGGGGGAGGCTTCTCAATAATTAACTCCTAGAATTTCATAGAAGGCAGCAAGTCAACCAGTCTCAGCTTTTATACTTCCTCCGACGGGGCGTCTACCATCTCTTGGATACACCACTCTTCAAGTTGATTACTAGACCGTCCCAGCTGCAAGGAATTCTGGGAATGACTTGGTCAGCCTCTAGTGGGTCCTCTGATCTCCCAAGTGGTGCCCCTGCGGCAATGTTTGCCTCCGGGAAGGTGTGAGCTGGAGGGACTGTCCGAGGGCAAAGTCTAACCGCATCACTACAGGTGACGAAATTGAGGCACGGGGTGCTCAAAGAGCAGGGAAAGTGAGAACAGAAAACCGACTTTCACTTTCCTAATTTAAAAGTAAGGATAATGACTATACCTGTTGCTGTGTCCAACGGCAGACCACTCGGAACACTGGTCCAGTCCTTCGCCCACCCCATCTTGCTCTTTATTTGACTCTCTGGTCTCTCGAAAGTCTGCCCAGGATATTGCTGGGTTTTCCCAGAAGTGCTGGAAAGTGGCAGCTAGGGTACGTTTGTTACAACCCAAATAAAATGCAGAATATTATGTAGTTGCACTTTATACATGGTTAAATGGAACTGTTCAAGCCATTTGTATAGTGTGATGCACAAAGTAAATAAATAAGGGCTGCCCTGGCTGGTGTGGCTCAGTGAATTGAGTGCTGGCCTGAGAATCAAAGGGTTGCTGGTTCGATTCCCAGTCAGGCACATGCCTGGGTGGCAGGCCAGGTCCCCAGTTTGGGGTGAGCAAGAGGCAAGTGATATTTCTCTCCCTTGCTTTGTCTCTCCATTCCTCTCTCTCTTTAAAAATAAATAAAATATTTTTAAAAAATAAATAAGGGCTGTATCAAATATTGCTTCAGTAAAATGTGTATAGTTTGCTGCCTGTGATAAGTAAAAATGGGTATTGATTAAAATTTTAAGTTTTTTAAAGATAGATTATATATGTAATAGATACATGGATAGGTAGAAACATAGATGCTCATCTCTGCCATAAGGAGATAATATGCCCATTTAGGTGGAGGTTGCACTTCCTTCTTCTGCCACCAGGGGGAAGGCAGGGCTTCCTTAAAGCGTGATTCCCATTGATTGCGGGCCTGGGAACCAAAGGGTCACCAGTACGATTCTCAGACAGGCCACAAGCCTGGGTTGCGGGCCAGGTCACAAAACTAATAATAGCAGGAGTTAAAAATTCAAATTCAAGACCCTTTGACTCCAAAGACTGTCCTCTTAAGAAAGGTTTGAAAGCTGTGCCCTCCAAGACTCCAGGGATCACAAAAGGGGACTTGGGTGCTTCAAATAGAGAAACTCTGCGTTTCATGGTTTGTTTTGGGTGTTTTATTTTTATTTTTGTTATTGTTTGTTTGTTTACACTGAGACAACATGGAAATAATTTTGTACAAAGAATTTAGCTTGTACATTTATGTTATGAAATCCTTACCTGTGAGTTTGGGGTGGGGGTCGAGGGCTGAGAAAGTGCCATCGGATCTGGACTGGAAACTTGGTGGTGACCTGGGTGTCCGCAGTTAGAGCTCACTGGTTCCTACATCAACAGAAAGTAATCCTGGCCACTATAAGCAGAGAAGGAATTTGTGAGAGTGGTTTGGGCATATAGCAGGCATCTGCTATCCCTCCTTAATAGTAGCCTTCAGCGTATCCCCGTTGGATTCTTCATCTTGCAGCCAGGAGAACTGGGGGGAAAGCTAAAAGAATCCAACTGGGAAAGAATGGTAAACAAAGCAAAAGTGAGGTCTTCCCAGGGTCCCTGTGAATGAGCGCCATGCGTTTTCAGGTCTTGAGTCATTCATTGGTCAAGGTTAACATTCTATGGGAGCCCCTCTTTGTCTGGTGGTAGGGCAGGCACTTGATTTTTTGTTTTGTTTTTTAATCAGCAGGTCCCCAGACTCACCTGTCCTGGGTAGAGAAAGGGTCATTCACCCAAAGCAAAATCAGGGTACCTGCTATCAGGAAAAGGAACAAAAGAATGCTAGGTAACAAAACAACAAAATAGACAATAGATTCAGAGAGAGAAATTTCTGTGTAATGAAGGGAGTTTGGTCCAAGAGGACAAGGCCCCATTGTATGGTTAAAGTCACCCTGTTTGTTCCGGGGAATTTTTGAAACCTTCAAGGTTACCATGTTTATAGTCATCTTAGAGTGGGTGTGTCTACATCTGACTAATACCACCTTCCATTGTAAACTCTTCCTTCTTTCTTAGTCCCCTTGTTCCTTTTCTTCTCGGATAAATATTATTTTATGCTCATGAAGTCATGTCCAATGCACCATCTATGCTAACCTCAGGTATGTGTGTGTGTACATGTGTGTGTGTGTTTGTGTGTGTGTGTGTGTGTGTATGTATGTGTGTGAAAGACATTGAAATCAAGGGAACCACATGACTCCCTTTTGGCCAGTGTCTTCCTTCTGGTTTACTGGCTGGGTTTCCTCCAGTAAGTCACTTTGCACAGCTGAATTTCAGTTTCTTTATTTGTAATACTCTGCATAAGATTGTTAAGGAAATGCTAGCTACTTTTTAGTGAACATGAACTATGCAGCTACCTCACAGGCCACCATTTTAAATGTCCTCCAGCCCAAGCAAATAATGTGACTGGAAGTGCTTAGCATTGGGGTGAGGCAATAAGGAATGGTGGAGATTATTGGAAAGTGGAAAGAACTTTCCTGTCATAAATTGAGAGCCATAACTATAGTTAATGGCTTTCTAAGTATGATAGGATACTGATGCTTGACCATCAGTACCAGCATCATCTGGGAACTGGCTGAAATGCAAGTTCTTTGGCTCCACCTGTCAAACTCATAAAAGAGTCTGGAGGCTTTGCTAGAAATAACTGATGAAAGTTTATGAAGAGTCTCACAGTTGGCAAACTGGAAACATAATTAGAATAAGACCAAGAAGTGTTCCAAAGAAGAAAGAAAAGTTAAGGGTTCTTAGTGTAAAAAGAACACTCTTGAGAATAATCAGTCCTCCATTCTTAGGTTGAGGATGGTTATCAGATGCAGGTGGTTATCAGACGCAGGATGAGGGACAGGAGGTTTGGTCATCATGTCCAGTGATCAGGACAGTGGCTGTCAGGTGGCCTGGATACACGTGAGTCCTTCAGGGGGGACTGGAAAGTTTAAAAGTTTAAGTCCCCAAGCCTGTTAAAGCAAGAATAGAATCGTTTCCTCATGTCTCAACCTACTTGATTTTAGTAATTTAGCAGCTTGACTATAGCGACTCCATTTTATTTCTTCAGTCTATTCCTCACATCCCAGACCTACCGAGTCAAAACTCTGGGGGTAGAGGTGGCCAAATCTGCGTTCTAACAAGCTCTCCAAGTGATCTGAGAGCCACTTACTGCTGCGTAATGCTGCAGGACTGGGTCCCCCGACTTCTCACTTTTTCTAAGAGAAGCTAGAAAGTTATTTTATGTGAAATCCCCCATTTTTAAGTCTTGGCAACAAATTTAAAATTTTAAAATATACTATGTGGGCCCTTCGAACCAAGGTGCTGTGCTGTTGGTTCGACTCCCAGTCCGGACACATGCCTGGGTTGCTGGCCAGGTCCCCAGCTAGGAGCAAGTGACAGGCAACCACACATTGATGTTTCTCTCCCTCTCTCTCTCCCTCCCTTCCCCTCTCTCTAAAAATAAATAACTAAAATCTTTTTTAAAATACAGTGTGGGCTAACAATAGATATGTCTTAGCCAGATGTTCAACCTCTGGTTTATGCTGTCCCCCTTTAAACCCTTAAAAAAATCCTACAACACAGTCATGATGATACTTCCTTTATGGAAGAAGACAATGAAGGTCCGAAAAGCTAAGTCAACAACCAGGATTTAGACCTGAAAATAGTTGGTTCTGAAGCCCCTGCCCTTTTTACCTTTTCTGAAAGTAGAAGAGGAAAAAAAATGCACGAACGTCTGTAGCACAGAGACTAGCATCACCAAAGTGAGGCAGCGTCTGCTCGCCATGGGTCATCAACAGGTGAAACTGGCTTCTCCATCCTCTGCCCCACCCCATACCCTCGGGCTCAGGTTAATCCCCATTCCTGTCGGAGCCAGCCTGTCAGCAGGGGAGCCCAGGAGGGCTGGGGAGCCGGGAGGCTGGGCAGTTTCCTGGCGTGCAGAGCTGGATAGGTCCGGGAAGAAAGCAGTGCCTAAGGCTGAGTATCCGGTAGCCAGCTGGATCCACAGGCTAAAACCGGCTGCTCACCCAAGAGCCCTAGACTGGGTTTCAGAAGCTGCCCCACCTGGCTCCAGCTTCATTGTTGTTGACTTCTCTGAGCTCAGTCAACAGTCCTGGCCCCTCCCAGGGAAGGCATGTCTCTAGTTCCCCGGGCTGAGCAGGGAAAGTCGGAGAGGCAAGCTCAGCCATATCCATCTGTGGGGACAGCAGCTGGAGCTGAGCCCTCCTCACCTATCACCCCAGTGGTCACTGCTCCAGACCCTCTGTAGCCTCCAGCAGCAAAGACCGCCTGGGACTGAGAGAATCTCAGAGAGCAGGGAGGATATGCAAAGGCACTTCTTGTCTGACTCCCTGGGTAACTCTTGGCATGTGTCAGCCTGGGTTATAAAACTTGGTACATACTTATCAGAGTTCTTACTAAGGTAGAGACCATTTCCCTGCTACATGTCAGGACTGGGTTCCTACGCCCGTCATGTGGATCTAGCCCTCAGCGACATTTCCATGTCAGGAAATGTTATGTGCTGTTCTCATTGAATTCTGATACCAGTATCATCTTTGTAGATAACAAAGTGACAGGTCGGCCCAGGAAGTGATTCATTCAAGCCCTCTCAGCTGGAAAGTGGTGGAGGTCGGCAAGCCCAGACCCTGTCACCCCAACACCAGCGCTGGAAGTTTCCTTTGATTACTTTCTCTACACCTAGAGAATATTTATGATGAAACAGGAGACACGGGGACTTGGAGAGAAGGAGACCTGGATTCAAAACTTTGTCTCTACAGCCCTTACAGGGCAGCTGGCTGGGGAGGGGGTCTACACCTCCCAAGGTAAAATTCACTGTCGTACACAGTTGATAATAACTCTGTTCATAGGGTTGCTGGGAAGATCTCTGAGATTCCATCAGACCCTGAGCACCGGAGCTGGCCTATGGTCAACCCTGACAGATGGGCACTGTGGAAAAGAGAGGAAGAAACACACCCCAAATGGCTGGAGACAGTCAATAGGTGTTTCATCTTTACGGGCCTCAGTTTCTTGTGTCAGATGGGTTCATTTATTAATGTTTTTTTATTTCCCCCTGGCTGTTCCTAGGGTTCTATAGTCCTACTCTAGACCTCCATCACTACCCTGGAAAGGGGCCTATTCTGATCTGGCTGACCCTAAATCCAGCCACTTAATCTTAGGTTTTATAGCTGCCCTGTGGGCCCTGCCCTTTCCCCCGCCTCCTCATAGGACCCTGGGCATTATAGGGAGACCCCAGAGCCTTGGAATGGAAGCCCAGGGGTCCTGGGCCTGACCCCCTCATCCCGCGGCCCTGCCCTCCGGCCCCAGGAGGGAGGAGGGGGGACGGGAAGGGGAAGTGGCCAAGGGTCCCGCTGCGCCTGCCTGGAAGTTGATTAGGTTCCTGGTTCCCACCCGGCCAAGAGTGACACCTGATCCCAGAGGATTGTGAAACGGCAGGAGGCGGCCGCCCGCCCGCCCCCGGCGCAGGCTACCCGCGCCCGCTCGCCCCGCCCCTGCCCCACGGGCGCGCGCTCGGTTAAATCCCGCATCCCGACCGCGGCTCTCACCTGCTCCCGCCGGGCGCCGCACTATGACTGCCGGCCGCCTCGGCCCGCTCGGCGCCCGCCTCCTCCTGGGCCTGGCGCTGCTCGGCTTCCTCCGGGTCGCAAGTGCGTGGGGCTGGCGAGGCCGGGCGCAGGGAGGGCGCCGGGCAGAGGCGCAGCCTCTCTGCGAGCTGGAAAAGTGGGGTTTCTGGGGCGGAAGTGGGGAGACCCAGGAAGACTAAGCTTTGGGGGTCCCTGGTGCCTAAGGTAGGGGCCCAAGTACTGGAGGCGGTGAGACCACTGAAGACTGAAATTCGAAGGGAGAGGCTTTGGGCTGAAGGTGGAGAAGTGGGTCCCGAAGGAGACCCTCTGCCGAGAGAGACAGCGGTCGCCCCTAGACGGTCCGCCGTGGCGGGGTCCCCTGAGGACAGGGAGCTCTGGGACCGAGGGTTAGGTAACTCCTGGGCTCCCCAGTGTCGCGGGCCTGGAAGTGGGGTCCGCTGGAGGCTGCAAAGGGGGCGCCTAGGGCCCGACTGAGAGCTCCTTGAAGCTGGAGATTGGGGGTCCTCGGAGCAGGAGGTGGGTATCTCCGGGACCCGGGCTCCGGGCTCTCGCTGACCGTCCCCACCCCCCTCCCAGGCGCAGAGGCAGAGAAGACGGGCGTGTGCCCCGAGCTGAAGGAGGACCTGAACTGCACGCAGCAGTGCGGCTCGGATGGAGAATGCGCGGACAACCTCAAGTGCTGCCGGGCCGGCTGCGCCACCGTCTGCCACATGCCGGACGGTAAGTCCGGGTGACCGCGCTGGGGCGGGGCGCAGGGAGCGGGCGGGGCTGCGGGGCTGCAGGAAGGGGGACGCTCTGGGACCCGGGGACCCCTGGCAAAGTCAGGATGGAACCAGATCGGTCCGAGCTCGCCTGATCCTGGGGAGACAGCGGCTCTGAGGCGCAGCGGGAGGTCAGGGGGCCCCCACCCCCACCCCTACCTGTGTTCCACTCTCTGGTGCGTGACGGGCTTCCGGCACCACAACAAGGACGTTGTTCTGGTAGATTAGGGGACCAGGTTTCGAAGTTTACCCACCCACCGGGTGGAGCCGTGGGGAAGCCCCGGAGCTGGCTGGCAGTAAGCTGGGTCTCAAGGCCTGGGGCCTCCGCCATCCCAGGGGAAGGACGTTGGGACTCCTGGCCTCGCAGGACTTCCTGGATTACTCCATCCAGATGGGAAGGAATCTTACGGATTGAGGAGAGAGAAAAGTTCTCGCCCAAAATCACACTGCCAGCCCTTGCTTGACTCAGCAGGAGGCTGAGGGGTGTCGACTTTTATCTCAGTTGTTATGGGAGAAACCTTCGCGCTCCTTGCTGATGCATGTAAAGAATTCCAGAACAGCTGATCTATTAGCATCAAGCAAAGTTTATTAGTGAATGGGTGGCCCAAGGCCAGGGTGATGACCCACCAGCCCAAGTCCTTTGTTCTGAAGACATATATAGTGTGTGGGCTGCGGGGAAGGTGAAGAAATTACATATTGATTGGCCCCATGAAGGAGGTGTTAGCTTTCCAGGACTGGGGTGTGGATACCCAAAGGTGTTAACGGGCTTCTTCCTTTAGCCCCTAAGGGCCCTTTCCAGTCTTGGAATGTAAACAACTTCAAAGGCTTTCCTTCCCAGGTAGTGGAAAGAACACATAGAATTCCAAGTACTTTCTCCTTCCATACTAACAGTGTTTCTTGTGGTATTGGAACACCTAGCAATATTATCAGACCAGGCCCAGGACTGCTAGGTTAGCAGGTGAGACATGTCTTTCTCTGCTACTCATTCTCCAGAAAGCTGGATTCTTCCCTGAGCACTCCTCTCCTTTCCTCACTTTTAAAACAACCCTTCCACTCTAGGGATTGAGTGAAAGAATGTGTGAGAAAACTTGGGTGTTCTATAAAAAATACTTGCACCCTGGCTGGTGTGGCTCAGTGGGTTGAGTGCCAGCCTGTGAACCAGAGGGTTGCATGTTTGGTTCCCAGTCAGGACACATGCCCGGATTGCTGGCCAGGTGCCCAGTTGGGGGTGTATGAGAGGCAACCACACGCTGATGTTTCTCCCCATCTTTCTCCCTTCTTTACCCTCTCTAAAAAATAAAGAAATAATTTTTTGTTAAGTACTTGCTAGAGCTCAAGTCTCTCCACTAGGGCCCTGGGACTCCCATCAGAGCAGAAAGTGGCATTAGACTTCTTGTTTTTCATAGGGAAAAACTGAGGACTAGAAGCAGGTCTGTAACCTGGGGTACCAAGGTATGGTGACTACTGGTCCTTATCCAGAATATGGTCCCTGTGATTTTCCCTTTGCTACTTCTCCAAAGACGCCAGCAGGGGCAGGGAAGGTTTTTGATTAGAGAGAGACCTGAGATACTTATGATCAGAGAGAGGTAGGAAGGAGGTAGAGAAAGGATTGGCACATTGGGGCAGCTTCTGGGTCAAAAAGCCTCTAATCTGGGCCAGAGAGAGAAGAAGGAGAAGGAGAGGTGGAGATCAGGAAAGAGGTCCAGGGTTGGATGGCCCCCCTGAACTAAAATCCTGGCTCTGCCACCTGCTAGTTGTGGGGTCCTGAGCAAGTTGCTTTACTTCACTGAGCCTCTGCGTTCTCATCTCTCATTCAAGCTTAATTATAAGAGTGACACGAGGGCTAAATAAAATAATATATGTAAAATACCTTAGTAGAGAGTAGATACTTTATATAGAGTGCCTTGTTTTATTGGTAAACTGCTGAGCGGCTTGGTATGAAAAGCCCCTGCCTTTTGCAAAGGAATGGATTTCTTTGTGCTAGGCGGTCAGCCACTCCTGTCCGCCCCAGCTGGTCACCCAGTTCTGTGCCGGTGTTTGACATTGGCTGGGCTTGCTCCTGGGACTTCTGGGAAGTGAGCTGAGTTCCCTTCTCCTTGACCCAGGAAGTGGAACATGGGGTGTGTGCGTGTGTGTGTATATGTATGGGTGGGTGTGTGCGTGTGTCAGGGCAGAGGACAGGTGTTGGAAGCTGGAAGGCTGGGTTCAGATCTAGGTTTTCCTTTTTGACCAGCAGTGTGGTGCTGGGCGGGCCCTTCACATCCCTGTGCCTCATTTTCCTCATCTGTGATAGCAGCAGGGTTAGAAATAAGACCATGACAGTGTAGATACCTGTTGTGAGGACTAAAGGAGGTAACGGATTTACACCAAGTGGCACATCTCTGCAGCCTTCGCTGTGTGTGTGTGTTAGTGAAAGAATGCTTGTTTGTGCATGGAAGGAGGGGGTCATGGTGCTCTGTAGTTGGAAATGGGAGTGAGCATGTGGAAATGAGCAGAGATGGAAGGTGTGTAACCCCTCACCTGTGCCCTGCACTGTAGAGCTTACAAAGTGCCAGAGTGTGTGGCAGGTGGACTCTCATGCCAGGTTCTCGGCTTTCAGATCCTGCCTCTATCCTATGTGACCTTAAGCAAATTACTTAACCTCTTGCACTGCAGTTTTCTCATCTCCCCCATAAGGAAATAGTAACAATACCTCTTCCCCTCTTTGGTGACTTTGGTGAGGATTAGATGGGTTAAGACACATCAAGTGCTTAGAAGAACATATAGAAAGAGCTAAGTAGATGTGAACTGTTGTAACCACTCATTATTATTATTATTATTGCAAGGGAGTTTAGTTTTTCAGGGAGAATTAATACGGTATATTGCCTCCATTGCAACCTCCCCTGTTGTGGGAGCCCCTGTTTCTGTCCGAAGTACAGCAGCTCTGGGAAATTTCTGGCCCAGGCCACAAAGAGGAAAAGGTGGAGCTGGGACTTAAACTGAGGTCCTGTGATTCCGAATCCAGTGAGGGAGGGAGACTGAGGGAGAGGAGTTGAGGGGATCCCCCAGGGTGAGGGGAGGTGGGACATCAGGCTGGGGATCCATGTTCCCTCCCCCCACTGCCTTGACTCCTTTTCCTCCACAGAAAAGCCAGGTTCCTGCCCGAAGGTGGACCTTCCCCTGACTCCACTTGGCCTCTGCTGGGACCAATGCCGGGTGGACAGCCAGTGTCCTGAACAGATGAAATGCTGCCGCAATGGTTGTGGGAAGGTGTCCTGCGTCACACCTGTCTTTTGAGGTAGGTGGGCAGGAGGGAGGAAGCACCCTGAGTCCCAGATGTGATGACACCAGCCAGAGAGGAGGTGCTGGGCCAACATACTGCCCTGCCCTGCCTTGTTCACTTACTTACTTTCTCCACTCAACAGGTATTTCCTGAGCATCTGTCCCGAGCTGTGCCCTGCTGTAGGTGCTGGGGATGCCTCACAGGGAGCAGTCAGAACTTTCTCTCTGCTGGGGTTTCTAGCTAGCAGACAATAAACAAAATAAGAGGCACCCTCTGTAGAATGGATCATGGAGGGGATAAGGTGTGCAGGGCTGAGGGCTGGGTGGGCCAGGAGCAGTCTCCCTGGTTTTACGTGGGCCAGCCAGGGCCCACCCCATCCGGACATCTGGACAGCACTGGCCCTGACGGAGGGAGCCCTGAGGACATGTGGGAGAGTGTCCCAGCAGGTGCAAAGGCAGGAGCCTCCTGGTGCAATGCAGGAAAAGCCGGAGGCTGAAGCCAGTAAGACAAGCAGGCCGGAGAGGGAAGGGAAAGGGAGCAGCTCACTAGGGTCTTTGAGCCAGACATGTTGCCCCCTTGGAAATGATCGTGCTCTGACTTTTAAAAGTCTTGCTCTGGCTGTCGTGTGGCGAATAGACCACAGGAGCGGTGGCAGAGAGGAGAGGCCAGCCGGGAGCCCCCCATCCCCACCCCTCCGCAAGAAGCCAGGTGGGAGACAGTGACCAGGGGAGACAAGTGGCTGGGTTTGGGACATAGGTTAAGGTCAATGATAAATTAGGTCACGAGGGAAAGCAAGTTACCCCTTTGTTTCCTTAATGTCACGGCACTTATATAAATCATCACCTGGAGGAGCAGCTGTGTCTTGGGAGAGGAACGGGCTGCAGGGCCCACAGGTGAGGGAGGTAGGAAGCTCCACATGGCCGGTGGGAGGCAGAAGAGTTGATCTTTACTTTTGCCAAGTGGCTTGGCTTTTCAGGACCAACACGGTAGGGATTAACTCCCTGCAGTTTACGACCTCGGATGTGTGTCTGAAGTGTTGGGCATTCATTCTGTAACAGTCTGGAGCTTACGTGGCTGGCCCCCCAAGGGGTTCTGACACTCAAAGGAATGAATTATGGAACCTTTCTGTCCCCATCTATAGATAACTAAAAATAAAACAATATCAAGGTCTAAAGTAAGCATAAGAAAATAAAGCAAAACATAACCTGACTACGTGCTCACTCTGCCCACGGGCCAATCCAGGACCGTGCCACCAGCTCCGTGCCAGGTGCTGGGGCAGAAGGTGACCGCTGCTCCTCCTCACAGCTGGCAGCCAGTGGCTGCAGTGGACAGATGGACAGACACTCCCAGTGCCTGTAGTCAGTGCTGTGCAGGAAATAGAATGAACGAGAACCTGGATGTGCCCTTTGGTTGCAGTCTCATTGTGGATCTGCTGCCTTTGACAAGTCCTCCGCCAAGGGACTGGCAGGTCACAATGGAGGCCAGTACTGCAGGGAGAGAAAAGTATTGCAGGGAGAGGGGAGGACGGGCCCAAGGCTCCATGGTTGCTATTTCGAGGCATGACTTTGGTACCTGAGGGGAAACTGTGGCCTCCTCAGGGCCCGGAGCTTCCCTAAGGTTCCACCCCCCTCTTACCTCCACAAGTGCCAACAGCACGTCTGGACGTTGGAAGTCAGGAAGGCACAGGTTCAAATTCCAGCTTTGACACTTAACTAGCCTTCACCTCCCTGAGCTGCAATGATTTTACTTATGAAATGAGACAAATAAAATTTCCTTGATCAGCTAATCCCAAAGAACGGAGGCACGGTGGAACTTCCAGGTGGTAGAGGGGTTCTTAGGGAGTTCACCTGGCCAGGTGGGGCTGTGGTATGTCCAGGTGTATCCTAGGAATGTCCAAAGCAGAGAGGTGGGTGACCTGCAGAGAAAGAAGTACAGGCAGAGCCCCGGGGCCTCAAGAAAGCAAAGTGTGTGTGTTTGTGTTGGGGGTATGATGGAGTTGGGGAAGCTTTGGTCCAGAACTTAAGCTGCAGGTACTCTTGTCTAGGATATTGCTGTTGATGGTTTTATTATGATTTTCTCCTCCAGTTTCAGCCACCACAGCCTGAGGAATGAGGGAGTGGAAGTTTCTGCCCAGCCCTGTCTGGCTCCAGCCCAGCTGCCCTCCCCTCTTCCTGGCCTCTGCACTCCCTCCTGTGCTGGCCACAGTTTCATTTTCCAACCAATAAAGTGACCGCTCCCAGCACTGGCGGGGCCATGACCTCCATTCTTATCACCCTGTCCCCGCCTCCCCTGACCCTGGGTTGGAGATGGGTGGGGGTGCGACTGGATCATCCTGGCACAAAGCCCAGGGGGGATCAACTCCGAAACAAGGAACGTATTTTCAGGGCTTGTCCGGAGGATGGTGGGTGGTGGTTCTCCCAGGATGAGGGAAGAGAAACCTGAAGCGCAGGGAGAGGATGGAACGCTTCTAAGATCACTCCAATTCATTGCTGGGGATTCTGATAATAGCAACAGCTGGTGCTGTGCGCCACGTGCAGGGTGGTGGTCAGGGGATCTTGGTGAGATGCGGACCCACAAGACCACCCAGGGGGGTGATGCCAGGGGACCCCACCTGCTCCACTGCAGCGATTTCTCACTTTAATCCCTGGGGTGTGGGCCAAGCCTTGGAGGAGGAGGGAAAGGACACCGGTGACTGCAGCGACTCTGGCCCTTCAGGACAGCCTTTATGCCTTCTGTCACTCACCTCCTGCGGAATGCGAGAGATCAGGGCAGAACGAGTGTGTTATCTGGAGATCGAAGAGTTCGGTGGCTGGGTGTTTGGTCAGTCTTATCTTTCTTGGCCCTTTGGGGGCCCCGGCCCCAGGTCCCAAGTGAGGCAAGGGCTTCTCTGTCCACCCCCTTGGGGTACAAGGTGCATGAGTCTCCTGGAGGGGAGTGGCGGTGCTCAGGGCATAGGCTGTACCTGGCGGGAGAGAGCAGCGTAACTTTCCTCCTAACGCCCCCCTTTTCTTATCGTGATCCCCATCTACTCCAGGGTCTTCCCAGCCCTTTCAGGTGGAAACAAAGGCAGTCGGCGATGGGCTGGGGAGTGGTGAGGCGCTGAACACGTGGCCGCCACCGCTCCACTTTCTCCAGGTGCAACGAGAGCCAGGCCGGGCCCCGTCTAACTCAGGGATGGCAGACGTCTGCCATTGTTTGCACGGCTGTCATTCCCCCCACCAGCACTCAAGACAAAGCGCACATGGTGGGATAGCAGCCGTGGCAGTTGAGGTTTTGCCGACCCAGAGGCTATGCAGGGCCACCCTGCGGAGGAGCGAGGGAGATATACCTCAGCCCCCTCCCACCCCGGAAATTTAAGAGGTGGTGGGGTCTTTCCAAGGATTTCCCAGGGGAGATGAGGTGAGGAAAAGCAGGTTGGAGATTAGGAAGTGGCCCAGGGATGAACAGGAAGCACCTGCTGGGAGGAGGGTTGAGGGGTGGAGCGGGCCAGGCCAGGCCAGCCGTCTGGGTGGGGGTTATAAGAAGCCCTAGCCTAGGACCTTTCTTTGGTCACTGTTTGCAGCCAAGTAGCTGCGGGAGACCGGGGACCCTGCAGGTCTTTGGCTGAGAAGGGGGAAGAAGAAAGAAGAAGGGGGCTCTGGATGGGACCCTCCTTCCCCTCTTTCAGGTTTTGATGGGATCCGTGTCCTGAGGTCAGATCCCAACAATTCTTAGTTTGGGCCAGGAGAATGGCTCCAGCGCAGGAATTGTGGTAACTGCAGGTTTCACATGGAACTGTCGCCCTCAGGTTTTGGTTAAATGTCCCATGCTAGCCCTGGCTGGTGTGGCACAGTGGGTAGGCGCCACCCTGCAAAACCAAAGGTCGCTGGTTCAATTCCCCAGTCAGGACACATAACCAGGTCGCAAGCCAGGTCTCCAGCCAGATCCTTAGCTGGAGGCAGGTGAAAGGCAACCATACATTGATGCTTCTTGCCCTTTCTTCCTCCCTCCCTGCCCTTCTCTCTGAAAATAATGAGTAAAAAAATAAAAATGAATGTCCCATGCGAGGGTTTACTCTATCTCTGTCGTGTAATATTCTGCTACCAAGAGAGGGTTAACCCTTAGGCCTAAGTTAACTCACCCATTCTGAGCAGAGCTTGGGGTTGCTCTCTTCCCCTTTCCTCCTTCCCCCCACCCTCCCTTTCTTCCTTCTTTCCTTAATGTCTTCCTTAATTCAGCAAAGATGAGACTCACGGCTTTCACGCATAGTTTACAATTTTAACTCCAGAAAAGAAATCCCAGGTTCCTCCTTTCTTCCAGGATATAATATCTATGAAACTAATCAACAAGTACTTGCCAATGCCACCTTACTTCAGTAATCGAAGTCAGCGTCATGAGCAACCAAACAAATCAACATCATATACTCTGTTCATGCCACTTTCCTTGGCTCAGGGTAGGAGAAAAATGTGTAAGGCCAGGCCCCTAAGAACCTCCAGAATGGGAGCCTGAAAAGGTAGAGGCAGGCAAGTCCAGAACACCCCTTTATAGTTTCTATGGAAATATCGAGGGGATTTTATGGGATGGAGAGGTAAGGGGGACTAATTAAGAGCGAGGCTGTACAGTCAGACCCTGATTCAGACACCAGCTTCATTCCTTGCCCTTTTGCTATTTTGGGCATGGAATTTATCTTCCTGACCTTCAACTCCCTCATTTGTAAGGTTGGGATGTTGGGGGTATTAAGTGAGATACTGTACATATGTAAAGCTCTCTGCTTGGTTCCTGGCGTATCATAAGTGCGGCTCCCACGTGGTCCCTGGAGGGCTGCAGCTTGGCCACTGGATGGGTCCCTAAATCGGCAGAGCTGGCCCTAGACCATGGCTGGGAGGGACTGAAACAGCCCAGGGATGCTTCAGTTTCCACAGTCATGACTGATCAGCAGACCTGGCTTTGGAGGCCCATATGGGTGTGCCTCCTGCCCTATCGAATGTTCCATTGCTGAGTACAGAGGAAGTTTGGGGCAATTGCAGGGTGAGCATTGCAATGCAGAGGAAAATGTCTTTTTCCTGGATTAGTGATGCCTCTGTTTCATTCTCACCCTGCGATTCTAGAGAAGTCCCTACCCATCTTTGGCCTTCCATTTTCCCCTCTTGATTTAGGTAACTGAGCTGATTATAGCCATGTGTTCTCCTTCCCTTCTGAGCTGTAATTACCACTGGCACTTAAGAAAAATCAAGGGACTCCAGGATCAAGGCTCTTCGCTCCTCTGCCATGTGGCAGAACAGTGGGGGCTTTTATCATGTTTCACCGATTTTCAAATTACAAATGGCCTTAGTATCTTCAGCTCCTCCATGCCCCTTCCTTCTCTGGTTTCTGCTGTTCCCCTTGTCCTGTTTCACAGGACTCCAGAAGTCCTTTTTGTGCCCGATGTAGGCCCGCCATGCCAAGTTCAGGTTTTCAGATCCACCCTCCTGTCTTCCAAAGCCTTTATGCCCTAATGGACTGAGCAGTAATTCAAACTAAGTGTTGACTCTTTAATTCCCTAGTATGTGTGTGTGCATGTAAAAAAAAAAAAAAAAGCAGGTCTGGAGATTTTGAACATGTTGGCAGCATTTATAGAATCTCAGGCACAGACAGTGATTTTTAAGAACACAGCAGGGAGAGTAAACTCGGGGTGAAGAAATGCGTCTCTTCTTCACGAAACCGCCTTTAATCGCCCCAGAGCAATCCCGGGGCTGGGGAGGGCCGGGCTCCCCCTCGGGAGTCAGGTGTTGCTGCAGACTTGCTCACACTCCTCTTTCTCCTGGAAGTTGTTCCCGTTGCCGAAGCAGCCTCCGTAGAAAAAGAGCTCACACTGGTGAGTTTTCACGTTGTAAAACCATCGCCGGAGTTGAGCTCGGCAGGGGCCCCTTTCCGAAGGGAGCTTGCAAACCTCCGGGGAAACATTCTGTTTTTGACTCTTTTGGCCTAAAGAGAGAATGTGGTTGGGAGAGGCCAAACTCACCACCTTGCCCTTGTTAGCCCCAGGGGCCAGGATGGCCTTGGGCGCAAGTGCGAGGCTGTCCACAGTAGCTGAGCTGTGTTCCTCTTCCCCCCTAGCCCCTCTGGCCCACCCAGCCATGGCCTTACCCATCTATAAGTTTCGAAATTGAAGTTTCTACTTCTGGAAGTCGCCCACTGTGCTACACAGCCCGGACTGAGAATCCAGCTCTAGTGGATTCCTATCCACTTACCACGGTGTGATAGTGTATCAACTTAGCTTCTCTAACTCTTCCTTTCTTCATTTGTGAAATTGGGGAGTTGAGTCCCATCATCTCTAAGCATCCTTTCAGATCTGATTTTCTAGAGTAAGCACTCTCGGGCTTCCCCCTCCTGCCTCATACTCATTTTAGAGTAGACATCCCATGTGAAAGGGGCCAGCTTACACTCCGAGTGGAGCTGAAAGCTGACCCAATCATTTCTAGTTGTACGACCTTAGACAAGGCACTTACAGCTTTGGCGCTCATTTTTCTTCATGTAAAATGGGGTATAATAGTCACACTCGAGGGGTCCTGAAGGTTTAGAGATAAGCTGTGGGAAGCATTGATAAACAGAAAGCACCAAGGAAGAGTAGCTGTTCTCAACAACTCTTTCCCTTCCTTCACCAAGAAGACTCTTGAAAGCCGGAACCTCGTCCTCCTCATTTCCACAGTCCACATGCCTAATACAGGCCTGGCTCTTTGTTCTCATACATATTTGTTAATAGGAAAAGACACCCATGAGATCCTGTAAGGTGGGGTTACAAGTTGTTGTTGTTGTTGTTGTTTTGTATTCTCATCTTATGTGAAGGGTTTAATTCTTGCGGTTACCCTTCAAAGTAGATATTAAGATATTGGGACTTCCAACTTTATAGGAAGACACTAAGGTCAAAATGGTGATGAGCCTTTCCCAATGTCATTCTAAGAAGTGGTAGGATCAAGAATCAAACCCAGAATGGTCAGCCTACAAAGACTTGAAGGTTCTCAATCTGTATTTGTTGTTGTAGAATCAATGGATGAATGGAGGAATGGATGGATGGATGGATGGATGGATGGATGGATGGATGGATGGATAATCACTCCTATTGTGGACTCTTAGGCATCAGGCCAGGCAGAGGAAAGGTTCAGGCTCTGCCTTATCTTCCTCCCCGTAAGGCTGACACTAAGGGTGAAGGGGAATGGGAAGGAGTCAGACTAGATTGTCCAGTCAAGATGGGAAGCTGGGTGGGACATGCCGGAATGTTCCTGAGACATCCTAGTCACAGTAGCCTCGTCCCCTGGACCCTCACAGGTGGCTTTGCAGGGGCTGGAGTCCCACTTGCATTTTAGTTTTCTCATTCCTGCCTCTCTGCTCCTCCATTTCATTAAGTAAAAGAAAAAGTCACTGGACCTGTTTCCTTTTTTATGAAATTAGGATGATAATACCCTCTTTGTATATGTGCCCATGTGAGCATATGTATGTGTGTGTGTGTATTTTGAGTGTGGAAGAAAGTGTGCTAATGGTTTACAAGAACCTAACTAATAGTTATTTTTGTTATTCCTATTTATCTCATTTTCTATACTGTTCTTTATTACTTTTTGTTTTAGTATTTTGGGGGCTTTTACTCTGTTGTTCTTCTCTAAGGTCCTGAATGCTATGTCTGGCTGATTAACTTACAATATTCTTTTATTTTCTAGTATAAATCCTTAAGTTTACAAATTTCCCTGTAAGAACCACTTTCACTGCATTTCACAAAGTTTGTTACGTGGCATTTTCATAATTTTCATGTTCTAAGATAAGAATATATTCATAGCTAAATTATACTGAAAGCTTTATATGCAGCAGAGCAGTTGGTCAATAAAGTAGATTCATTCACCTTATTTTACAGAAGTTCAGAAAGGCTAAATAATATTCCAAAGGCATGAAGTTCTAAAGCAATGGATCCAGGACCTGAATCCCCTGGTATCTAGTGTCAGGTGGGCCCTTCCTGCTGACCACTGCATTCTTCTTTCTTGTAGCAGAAAGAATCCACTTGTGCATGTATCAGAATCACCCCCAGAGTCTCTGATCCAGAAGGACTTAGAATCAGTAAGTTTATCTGGACCAGGAGACAAACTTTCACAAACAGATGGATGTCGTTTGCTACACATGTCAACTCATGTTCGCACTTGCATTAGCTTTCATATAAAATTGTTGGTCAACAGCATGTTAAGAATCACTGGCCCATAGGGTTATTGGGAGGTGTAATATGCCCTTTATATATATAAGAATTTATCATCTAGAGCGTCACGCTTATACATATGTGCAGAGAGCTATATGTGAAGAATGCTCACCAACATGTTAACAGTGATCCTCTTGGGTAGGTAAGATTTTTGACAATTGTCTACTTTCTTCCTTATACTCTGGTATTTTGAATTTTCTACAAAGTAGAGGTATTTTTATAGTCAAGTATTAGAAACCATATTTTTAAAAAGGAATCATACTGACGGCTCAGAAACGTTGGCAACTACAGCTACCTGTCCTCATTTCTAATAGCTTATCCTGGATATATTGCATTTCATGACTCTAATTCTGTTTGCAGATTTGAAGTTTCAGTAAAGAACATAGACCAGAAAGGACCCTTTTTTCACACTTAGTAAGTCTAACTTGACTAAGTCCCTCACCTTCACATTTTGGTTCATATTGCCTCTTCCCAGCCATACCCTGCTCACAGACAGCCCCACCCCGGGCCCTGATCCCCCTTCACCCTGCTCTACTTTTCCTCTTTTTTTTTATTTTTAATTTTTAAAAATATTTTCTTTATTATTTTTAGAGAGAAGGGTAGGGAGAGAGGCAGAGAGGGAGAGAGACATCCATGTATGGTTGCCTTTCACCTGCCTCCAGCTACAGACCTGGCTGGAGACCTGGCTTGCAACCTGGTTATGTGCCCTGGCTGGGAATCGAACCAGCAACCTTTGGGTTCTCAGGCTGGTGCCTTATCCACTGTGCCACCAGCCAGGGCTACTTTTCCTCTTTTCTATAGCACATTTATCATCTATTATGTGCATTGCGTATTGTCTGCCTCTCTCCCACTGGAATATACTGTACATTCCACAACGGCAGGGTCTTTGTTTCATTCATTACTTTAGCCTTAGCACCTAAAACAGTACCTGGCACATTGGTCCAACAAGTATTTAATTAAGTGAGTTGAATTGACTCCTTAACCCATGAGATAAGGAACACACTCTCTTCATTCTGCTGAACCGCCCACCCAAGCCTTTTCCCAGGCTACTCTTGGAGCTCCCACTTCCATACAAACCTTTTCCTACTTCGGATTGGAGCTCTTGGCAGAAGGTGAGAAGCAGGAGAAATGGGAGAGAGACCCGGTGCTGCATGGTGCCACCTGTCCAGTGGCCCACCTTGGGGTTGGCATTTTAGGGAAAAAGTGGACCAGTGGGGAGGAGCCTGACCCTGCATTCCGTTCACTCACCCCTAACTTCTGCTAATCATAAATTTGGGCTCCCCCTGGAACAGAGTGTCCAGCCAAAGCATGCCTCTGTCCTTTTTCTTTGGTCTTATCTGATCTTCCGCCTTCAGCCAAGGCTACCTTATTATACTTCAGAGTCGAAACCACTGTAACAATAATAAAACCATGGGTACGATGTGCTGAGTGCCTTTACTTTCCCAGGTACCATACAAACTACTTGCTCTTCACACATTACTTCCCTTGAATCCACACAGGATTGCCACAAGGCTTAGAACCCTCATTTTGCAGATGAAAAGAGGTTAAACTGCCTTCACCATTGTCACAGGGATACTGAGTTTCAGAGCCCGGATTGGGACTTTCATCTGTCCGGCTTCAAGGCCCCGCTGTGTTACTCATCCGTTCAGCAAACATTTGTGTTCCCAATAGTGTGCCTGGCATAGTCTTAGTGGCTGCCTCCGTCCCATCTGGGGTGTCCCAGGGAATTGTGAGAGCGGCACACACATTGTTGTGTGGAAGGGAGGGCCAGTTTTGTTTGGTTTAGAGAATTACTCTGTCTAGAAACACACCTCAGTTGCCAAGGACCTACCTCCTTTCTCAAATCCTCTAGAGATCTGATTTTTTTTTTTTTTTTTTTAAGACAAAGCTGCCATGCTTTAGTGGGATTTAATAAGTCTTAGCTATGAAGTCTAAACTAAGGTTATGCTTTTGAGTTCAAGTGCTCTTGACCTTGGGCAAGTCAAACGATTTCTCTGAGCCTCCGTTTTCTCATCTATAAATGGAGATCAATTATGCTGGTTTAGTATACTTCCTAAAACTGGCACGTGTTCAGCAAATATATAAATGCTTTATACACTGAAAGGGCGCACGCAGGCACATGCCATTTACGGATGTGTGTGTGTGCGTGTGATGATCTTTCTGGAAATGGGAATGTAAGCTGGATCAGAACCACACTTGCTCTCCAGAAATGCATTACCCATCTTTGCATGTTATTGGCAACTCTTCCTTCTTTCCCTTTAAATCCCCTGCAGCCATGATAATCCTCATTCCTTGGACCCTGTTTGGCACTTTGGTGGGTCCACCAGGATTACCCCTGGTACCGCTTCCCTTGCCTCTCTTGAGGGGTCAGATTTGTTCATTAGGGACTAAAACGATGGCAGAAGGAGTCCCCTAGGAAGTGAACAGACTGGCATTTGCCATTTGGACAGAGCAAAGGCAGGGCTGCCTATAGGTGCCACCCAGCACAGTGGCTGGGTGCCCCCACCTTGCTCTTTCTTCCAGAGCACTGACCAGGAAGTGAGAACTGACCTTTCAACACAGAATTTAGAAGAGCAGTTTTCATCTGGGGAGGGGGTGATTCCACCCTCCAGGGACGCTTGGCAATATCTAGAGACATTTTTGATTATCACAACTTGGGGGAAGAGGGCACCTGCAGGTAGAGGCCAGTGACGCTGCTAACCTGACCATCCTACAATGCACAGGATAGCCCCACAGTGAAGGATGGTCTGTCCCCAAACATTAGTAGCACCATGGTTAGGAAACCCTGCAGAAGAGTTATGGATGGCAATATTTTTAAACTATAAAAATATTTCCAATGTGAGCAGTGTGATAAGCACTCCCCGCAGGGAGGGCAGTGCTTGATGAGGTGTCCCTGTTCTTATGTGGCCTACCAGGCCCTGGGGGCGGGTGTGGGAGGCACTGGCTTTTGAAGCCAGGCACTCTGTACCTGGGTTGCCCTGGGGGATCTTTGCCCACAACTCAGCAACTTGGCTCTTCCTCAGGTGATTTGGGTGGTAGAATTACTATCATTCCAGAAGATGATAGGCCAGTGCAAGATTTATTAAAAGTTGTTGGGACGCCCTGGCTGGTGGCACAATGGATAAGGCGCCGGCCTGCAAACCCAGAGGTTGCTGGTTCGATTCCCAGCCAGGGCAACATAACCAGGTTGCAAGCCAGGTCTCCAGCCAGGTCCGTAGCTGGAGGCAGGTCAAAGGCAACCACACATTGATGTTTCTCTCCCTCTCTGCCTCTCTCCCTTCTCCTCTCTCTGAAAATAATAAATAAAAATTTAAAAAATAATAAAATAAGTAAAAAAATATTTTTAAAAAGTTGTTGGTACTAACCCTATATCAACCACATACGTAAGTAAAGAATTAAATTATTTTTGATTGGGATCCATTGATTTTTGTGGTGTAGGGATGGGGGAAATAAAGTTTTCTCTTTTAGATTCTAAACTCCACAAAACCTTTATTTTTTCCTAGACGGCAGAAGAAAACTAACCTCACTTCAACACTGACAAGATGTCAAGGAATTTTCTGCTTTATCTCTTTGCATTCTCATAAGAAGTCCCTGGGATGGACATTATTATCATCCCCATTTTACATCACAGTGGGACTTAGAGAGAAAACTTGCTTATACATAAAACAAATACATGTATCATGAGCACATCATACTGAGAGATTTTTTTTTACCTTATTTATGTTCACAACAAATGTCTAGAGGTGTGAAATAAGTTGCTCACTTTAAGAGTAAAATCCGTTTATATCTTCAGAAATCCAATTAGAATTTTTAGCAGAAGATACTTTTTAGCATTCTAGGCCAAACAGCTTGAGTATCAACAGAAGAAGGAGAAATTGTATGTAGAACTCAAGAGCCTGAAACTACTCATAAGACTTGGAACCTGCGCATTTCAGATGACTCCCTGTTGACCCCTGTTTTGGGAGCAGCAACCCTTCAAGGTTTGCATCTGAGTGGATGAGATCACCCAGCATGCCTACCTTTTTTACATTTTGTTATAATAATAATACTAATCCTTTGGTTTGCGGACCAGCAGCATCCTAGGCAGTATGTTATGCACCAATGACATAATCCGTCTTGTGTTCTCCTCACAGACTCCTTGGCCCTGGATTTACCTTTCTGCAATCTTACAGGTAAAGAAGCCAAGACCCAGGGAAGTTATGATATTGATTAGGAGTGTGACACTAAATCAGAAGAGTTTTAGACCAGTAGCTCCAAACTTATAATACTTCAGAGTCACCTTGAGGCCTTTCTTTTTCTTTCTCTCTCTTTCTTTCTTTCTTTCTTTCTTTCTTTCCTTTTTTCTTTCCTTCTTCCTTTCTTTCTTTTCCTTGTTCAGTGTTTTAAAGACTCTAGAATCTCTGAGTTCTTCAAGTACTGGTATTGGTGAGCCACTGAAATAATTGGGCTAAAGAAAGAAATCCTTGACCTACTGAAAAACAGACACTGTATTTAAAAGACTCTGCAGTGTGTAGGCATCCTCCCCGCAGGGCCTGCTGACGTTGCTTCACAGCTGAGATATCTTAGAACAGCTCTGACAGCAGTACTTGTTGCCTGTGCGGTGTCCACCCCATTGAATAAGGGTGGACACTGCCCTTCAAACACAACACCTAGGTCTCACTAACAGTTCCGTGGGCTCCGTTCTCCCTTCCTGATATGCTGCTGCCCTGGAGGGCAGCTCACCTGGCGAGTGGCAGACCTAAGCACAAGGGCTGGGCTCCCAGGCCTCCCTGGAAGGTGTACAGTCTACTGCATCAGGTCTTCGCTGTTCCCATCACGAACCACGCTGATGTCTTGCCGGATATCACTGTGGCCGGGAAGGATGAGAGCCAAGGAAATGTCCCAGGTGAGGCTGGGGTCGGGGGAAGATGGTGTGCACGTGCGTGCTTGTGTTTTCCCGATGGTGCCGGTGTGATAACTGGAGCCCAGAGAGGAGAATGGCTTGCTCGTTGTCACATAAAGATTAAAGGCTGGGCCAGCATTAGAGACCATGTGCCCAAGCTCAAAGCACTTTCTACTCTTCGTGGAGCTGGCCTCACTTCCCCCTGCAATTTTGGAAAGAATGTTCTCTCTGATTCCCACCCAAGCCCCAGTTCTTTCTTAATGTCCAGATCCTCCCAACACTTAGGTCATCAACTCTCAGCATTAAACGTGCCGTTTGAAATACTGAGCATGGCTTCTGTGTTCATCACTAAACTTTGACTGAGGAGTGAGACTTCAACCTTTCATCTTTTATAGTAGAACCCTGGTTTTGCCTTGCACAAAGACCCCTCAGGGTATGAAATTCTTCAACTATAGGAGTGACGTCAGGAGGCTGACTGCTAAAAACCAGTGACAGGTAGCCATTATACCCACCCTAGTGTCCAACCAGGCTGTGGGGTCTGGCAGCACCTTTACTACTCTTTGAACATGGATTTTAGCTCCCCTTTTACTATCGATTTGCTGTGTGATCTTAGAGGTCTATTTCCTACTAGAAGCTTCCCTTTGTACATTTGTGAAAAATAAAAAGGAGGGTGATTGGGGCTGGTGGAGCTCTCTAATTCCTTCAGCTTAGATAGTCCCCAAATTTTCAAACCACCCACAGCTTCCTCTGGGCACCTCTGGATCGGCAGGAAGCTCTGAGATAAGAATAAGGAAGAGTGGGAAGACAAGGGGCTGTGGATCTGCATGGCACATGAATAACACCTGAAGATTCCACTCGTGGTGTCCTCTGTGTTCTAAAGGGCAGAGAAATGAACAGCTGACAACAAAGAAATACAGCATCTTTCACTGAAGTCATTGTAAGACTTGGAGATCCCTGTGCTCAGCCACAAGGGCTCCGAGTTCATTCCTGAGCACAGCAGGTGCGCAGATACTGTCCACTACAGGGCGCACTATGACTGTTTCCAAGAACCTCTTTGGCCCAGGGGCTCCTAGGATAGAAGATTCTATTCCAGTTACTCATGTATGTCAACCCCAAGCCAACGTGGGGAAGTGCCAATGGGATGGGAAAGCCCTGGGTGCTCATCAGATTTGGCAAGGTTCCTGAGCTGCCTTATCTTCTCAAATTTAAAATTATTTGTTGGCATCAGTCCACCACCTTCAACTTAGGGGTGGGAAACTGAGGGTCCAAAGAGGAACATCCCGGCACTCTACCCTATCCCAAAGCAGGTTTCTTGATAGAATGGTACGAAAGAGAATTCATTGAAATTGCCGTGTTTTAAGAATGCAAACCTGTAACAGGACTACGAATACCAAGTTATGGCTGTGCATTCATGCTTCTGGCTTATGCACCCCAACTACAATCAAAGTCAAAATACAATCATTTTGGGGGTCAGCCATGTTCAATGAAAGACCCAATTATCTTTCCACAGAAATTGAATTTTGCCCTGGCTGGTGGTGCAGTGGCTAAGGGGCCAGCCTGTGAACCCAAAGGTCGCTGGTTCGATTCCCAGCCAGGGCACATAACCAGGCTGCAAGCCAGGTCTCCAGCCAGGTCTGTAGCTGGAGGCAGGTGAAAGGCAACCATACATTGATGTCTCCCCACTCTCTGCCTCTCTCCCTTCCCCTCTCTCTAAAAATAATAAATAAAATCTTTAAAAAAAAAAAGAAATTAAATTTTGCAGAGTTGCTGCCATATATGTAAAAAATCCATAATTAATCTATATGGATCTTGTGCAGTTTGTGGTGCTTATTAGCTTTCTAAAAGTTTCTTTCTCATTTCGAATAATATTCACTTCTTAATTTACTTGTATTAATTTTTAAAAGGACCCTGCTAGCTATGTAACCATCAGACCATACAAAACATGGACCTGCTGTGGACCTTAAGCATTTTATGACAATTTCACCAGGGCGACAGTGTCACCAGAGTTCTCCATCTGCAGTAGTTTGCTACTTCGCTCACCCTCTTTCGACATCACTAGGACACCCAATGACTTCTCTGGAAACTGCAGTCAGGGAGCAGATGTGAATTATTCAGCCGCGAAGAAGCCAGACTTCACAGGGCACTTTACTGGGGCCAACAGGGGACTTCCAAAGGATAAACAGGGGCCATGAAAGTTGAAGAGAAAGGGTCACACACTGGGAAAGAATCAAAAGGTGAAGGGCATTACGTCTGAGCTGGAGGAAAGGGAGTAAGCCCATCTTGGTGTTCGGTGTTTGGAAGAGTCGGGATTTGGCCAGTGGAAACCGATATGGACATCAGTGGAGCGCAGGCGGAGGGAGCCTGGATTACGAACCAGGTCCTGGAGGTGGTTCCAGCCCAGGATAGGTTATCCCAGCACAATAGATGGCAACTCTGCAGGATAAAAAGAGTGAGATGCTGGGGCTCTAATGCCCTTAGGACCAAAAGCTTGCAATCAATGGGAAAAGGGAGAGAAGATCAGTGTGTGTGTATGTGTGTGTCTGTGCTCGCCCGCGTGTGATTTCCATAGTGAGTTTATTAAAGCTGGGGATGGTGAATCAAAGGAAGTGCTTGGGATGGAAGAAGCAACAGGAGAGAACTTAGGTGGTGCTCTGCTTTGGACTTCCTGAAACGTTATGGGAAAGAAGTGAGCTACGCAGGGCTGCGAGGATTCACTGGGAAGCAAAAGTCACAGTGACGGAGGTAGGGCTGCTGTCAGCTCACTGAAAAGTCAGAGAACAGGGGCCTTTGGAGACAAGGTCACCGTGTTAGCTTGGGACAAGCTGCCACCGCCTGCTGCTCCCCTTGCTGCAAGTACCCTTGGAGCTTAGGGGAAAGAGCAGAAATACATGCCTGAGGACGGGAGAAGGGAGATGTGGGCATGCTCAAGATGCTGTCACTTTGGCCTCTTTTCACAGGGTGAGCTGAAGGATGACTCCAAAGATGTCCCCTCTCTCCCACCCAGGATCCCAGCCTGAGGCGGGGAAAAGCATCTCTTATTAGTAGAATTCTTTGTTCCATCTTCCAGTGTCATCTGTCTGAGGTCCGTCCACTGCGTAGCATCTGTCTGGGCTTCATGCCTCCGTATGGCTGGAGAAGAGTCAGTGCACATGGACAGCTTTCCACTCGAAGCATCCGCGTCCCTACGTCCCTGTTGTGGGTTTCCTCTGGCTCCTGGGAGCTTGCTCAGATCACATGCAGAGCAGCCTGGAAGAATGAGGGGTTTCACGCCCCCCAACACCCAGCAGGGTGCGAGAATCAGTGGATACACACCTCAGCTTACCCATCACAGAAGACAGATTTTTTTAATATGGTGGCATGTTTTATACCATCCCTTAGAAGGTCTCCGGTAGGATTGCGCCACAGTTTCCCACAGTGGTAACCCACTTATAATCAATTTCTTGCTTTCCTGTATCACTTACCTCACTCCCCACATTTAGCTCCCCAATAAAATGCTTTCATCCATGTCTTTGTCTCAGGATCAATTTCTGGGGGGCCCCAATGCCCACGGGCCCTTGCAAAGTTTTGAAGAAACAGAGGAGGACCACAATATCCCCGGGGCCCTCAACGTTCAGAGTTCTGATTTTCTTCACTCCCTTGAATGACGTCTCCAGAAGCGCTAATGAGCTTTTGCTCCCCACAACCCACAATGCTGGGCGTCATTCGGCCTCAGGGGAAAAGGATCAAACAGTGCACCTTGCTGGGAAAATATGGGAAGCCACGCAGGTATAAACAGGGAGTGCTAGCAAGCACACTATAAAAACGGGATCAAAGCAGGATATTATAGCGCTGGCTGGTGTGGCTCACCTGGTTGCGCACCGTCCCGCAAACTAAAAGGCTGCGGGTTTGATTCTTGGTCAGGGCACATGCCTGGGTTGCAGGTGTACCCTTGCACGTTCAGGATTGGGAACCTGTTGAGAACGTAGGGAACGACCGGCTGGACGTCATGGGCTCAGTCTATCTTCAGAACTAGTCTTGAAGTTATGTTTGTACCTCCTTCCACAGAACAGCAAAAAGAGGTGGGTTTCCTTCGGGAAGCTAGGAACCTCCTTAAAGGATGCGGCTCGGAAGGGATAGGAGTAGATTGCTAGCAAAGAGCTGTAATGAGGAAATGAATGGCCCCGGGTGGTCAGTCACCATGTCCAGTGCTAGGCTGGATGTCCTGTGAGCCCTCAGAGGTTGGGCCTCTGAGATTTCGCCATGTCTGCATCCTCCCTTCACCCCTCATGCTTGCCAGTTGATTCATGACCACGACCCTTCCCAGCCTCAGTTCCCAGAAAGCCACCATCCAACCGTCTGTGAGATGTATTCTCACCACCTGATTGGAACCGGCTCTGTCAGCACCGGGTGTGCCAAGAACCGTAGCCTTCCCAGGATGCACTAGCCAACACCCAGACCTCCCAGGGGCCCTGGCGAGGAGGGAAGGTTGGGGCGCTTGAGACTCACTTTTCTTGGGGCACATGCTCAGGCACAGTTCTCGGGATTGGAAGTTGTTATTGTTCCCTTGGCAGCCGCCGTAGATGAAACTGTCACAGGCTTCAATTTTCATATTATACCACCACCGATGAAACAAAGCCATGCAGGGACCAGGGTCTTTTGGCAAACCGCATACGTCTGCAGGGAGAGTCCAGGGTTGAGAACTTGGGTGCCCACCGGGAAAAAAATACAAACTGTGATTGTTCCTCCGGCCACCCTGGTGAAGACATTAATCGGGTATCTTTCATCTTATCACACCTATAGGGCCCAGCTCCATTTTCAGGGACGTCTTCAAAGAGGAGCTGTTGGGGGGGTCTACATCCCTGGAGAATGTTGGTATCTCCCTTCCCTCCTGGTCACTGGCCTCATTGTCTCTCCTGAGAGGAAGCAGGCTCTGGCTTCAAGGTTCTTTTCCTAATTCAGTGTCCGCCCGCTTTACCTGTCTTGTCCTCGACTTCCTTTTCTGTAAAAGGAAGTCTGCACTGGGCAGTCCTGAGGGGCAAGTGAGACCAGCCTCGTGGCCCCCTCGGTTGTGAGCTCTTTGAGGCACCAGAATGTGCAGCTTCTAGAGCAGTGCCTGGCAGGGACCAGCAGCTCGACAAATACGCCCTGAGTGGTGAAGAGCTATGGAAGTGCCTTGAAAATGACAAATTAGAAGCCATTTACTCTGCCTCCTGAACCATGCCAAGAAGAGACTATGGGATCTTGAGTGGAACGCAGGTCCCTGCGGGGAAGGCAAGAGTGGTTTTTCAGAAGGTCAAGCCCCTTTCTTTCCTGCAATTAGCTTCAGTCTGTCACCAGTTGAATTGCATCTCTTCCCACCTCCTTGCCCTTCGTATGGAAAAGTCCTTGCCCTCCTACCTCAGAGCGTGACCCTATTTAGAAATAAAGTGGTGGCAGACGTAATTGACTGTGATGAAATGAGTCATACTGGAGCAGGATGCATCTCTAATCCAACATGAGTGATGGCTTTACAAAAAGGGAAAATTTGGACAGACACACACGCAGAGAGCACCTAGTGAAGATAAAGACAGAGGTCTCCCAGCCAAGGAACACCCAAGATTTCCAGCAAACCACCAGACATTAGGGGAGAGGCCAGGAACAGATTCTCCTGCACAATCTGAGAGAGAAGCAACTCCGCCAACACTTGACCTTGGCCTTCGAGCCTGCAGAACTGTGGAACAATACATTTCTGTCACCAGAGCCACCCTGTCTGCTGTTCTTTGTTGAAGAAGCCCTTGCCCACTATCACAGAGCCAAACTAAACTATGAATTCAGCTAAACGGTTCCGTCCTGTTGACTTTCACTTCCTCAGAGCTAACCCCTCTGCCACTCTTTTTCTTAAAATTTTATTTTTCAATGACAGTTGTTGACATTCAGTATTATATCAGTTTCAGGTATATAGATAGCACAGTGGTTAGACATTTATAATAAAACTTAAAAAAGTGATCCCCTTGATAAGTCTAGTACCTAACATATATAGTTACTTATATATATATATATTTTAATTTCAATCACAGTTTACATTCAGTATTATTTTGTATTAGTTTCACGAGGACAGCATAGTGGTTAGACAAACATATACTTCACGAAGTGTTTTCCCTGATAGATTTTCAAGTACCCAACTGGCACCATACATAGTCATTGTAATGTTACAGACTCTATTTCCTCTGCTGTACTTTACATCCTGGGGACTATTTTGTAATGACCAGTTTGTACTTTTTAATCCCTTTACCTTTTTCACTCAACCCTGCAACCTCCTCCCAACTGGCAAATGTCAATTTGTTCTCTGTGCTTAGGAGTCTGTTTCTGCTATGGTTCCTGGTTTTGTTTTCTAGATTCCACATATAAGTGAAATCATATGTATTTGCCTTTCTCTGCCTGACTTATTTCACTTGGCATGATACCCTCTGTGTTGATCCACGTTGTCACAAACGGGAAGACTTCGTTCCTTTTTATGACCAAGTCATATTCCATTGTGTATATGTACCACATCTGTCACTCCCTTCAAGTCCTAGTGTCTCATGCCTGGACTGTGGAGATGGCCTCTGCCCCTGTTCCCTCCCATCTGTCCCTCATGCTGCTCACCAGAGAGAAGGAACTGATGGATCTGAAACAAAGCTGACCACATCATTCTACACTAAGACCTTGGCTTCGTGACCAAGTCTCCTCATGACCCACAGGCCATATTCCCTCTGCCCACCCGACTGGTATTCATTAGTGACACTCCTCTCTAAAACCTTTGCTGGACACCAGCTCTTATGTGGTGTCTCCGACTCCATTCTACATTCCATACCCTTCAGGTGCCTGAACTGGCCCTGAGTCTTTCCATGATGCTTCTGAATCTTAGGTGCGGGTGAGTCATTTGTGTACACCTTTGGTCTCAACTGTGAGCTTGTGGGTTTCCAATGAGCAAGATTGTACCTGATTTCATCTTGGAACCCCATTTCTAGTAGGCAGTCTGGCACAGTAGAGAATTTGGCCGAACGTGGCCAAGAATGAAGAATCTTTGACCTGGACTGAGTAAGTCATCCATTGAGCATCTACCATGAGCCAGATGCTTTAAAGACAAAGAAAAGGAGCTGCTCTGTAAGAGCTCACAGTCACGAATGACAAATAATTTAACATGTGTCGCATGACTGTGATCTGTCAGGCCTTGCTCATAGCACTTCATGTACATCACCTTATTGAATCCTCCAAATAACCTCTAACATTAGTCCTTTTATTATCCATGGAAGCTGAGGCACAGTGAGCGATAAATAGGTTGGTGAAAGCTGGAGCTAAGATTTGAGCTCAGGAAGCCTGAATTCAGAATCCCTCCTCTGCAGGCTAATGAACAACTTACCATCCTCCTACCTTCCCACTCTGCTCCATTGGCAAGTCCTGTTTACTTCACCTCCTAAATACCTACCAGACACATCCCATTCTTCTTCACCCTGTCAGCTGCCTCTCTCGCCCAGGCTACCGTTTCCTTTCATCCGGAAGTGCTTTAAGACATTCCATTCCTCCTCTGCAGTCATAGTGAAAACCTATTCTTGTCATTGAGCACCTCAAAGAATTTTCATTGCTCTCAAGATCAAAATGAGACTCTCGCCCACCAGACCCTACCTACCGACTATGTTTTCTCCCTGGTACCACTTCCATACTCCCTGGACTCCACCATCATGTACATGCTATTCCTTGTGCCTGGGAAAGCCCTTTCATCCACTTTTGGCCTAACTTGACCACCTGCCCTTCTGAAGTCAACTCCAGGTTTGCTTTCCCAGGGGCACTTTCCTCCGCCTCCCTGACCACGTCGGTCACATCCCATTTACTTTCAGAGACTCAACATTTGTTGAATGAATAAATATAAAATCTTTGCTAGTCTTTCAGAAACCCAAGGTAGGCCCTGGCTGGTAGCACAGTGGTTAAGGCGCCGGCCTGTGAACCCAAAGGTCACAGGTTCGATTCCCCAGCCAGGGCACATCACCAGGTTGTAAACCAGGTCTCCAGTCAGGTCTATGGCTGGAGGCAGGTGAAACGCAACCATACATTGATGTCTCTCTCCCTTCCCCTCTCTCTAAAAATAATGAAATAAAATCTTTAAGGAAAAAGAAACCTAAGGTGATGGGCATCGTGTCAAGACTGTAGCAGCACAGGAAAAACGCTCCAGCCTGCAGCAGTCAGGGGAGGCTTCCTGGTGCTCCAACTTATCTGATTCAGCAGAGAGGCGGGGACTCTGGAGCAGAGAGCTCCATTATCACCGGTGGCAGCGCTGTTGGTAGACGGTGAGCCGACAATGGCCACCTGGGGATGAAAAATCTAAGAGTGGAAAGTAGCCAAGATACTCTCTGGTTCGGTTGCACCCTTTCACCCTTTTGGTGGGGGAAGAAACCGAGGCCCAGACAGAATGAAGACCTTGCCTATTGTCAGCCATGATATTAAGGGCAGGGACGAATGTAGTTACCAGGCCTCCCAAGTCCAGCTGTGTTACCCAGAGACCAACCCTTAGCAAACCAGGAGCAAAGCCCAGGTGGGCGGAAAGGGAAAGATTGGGTAGGATTGGTTATTGCGACGCTCCGAATCATACCTTGTTTGAGGTCCAAACACTTTTTCCCACAGCTGAAGACACAGCACTTCATGTTGGGCGGGCAATTTTTGTCCTTCTTACACATATCCCTTTCTTTGTATTCGCAGTTCTCGTGGTATCGGGGGCATCTCCCTGCTAAAGAAACAGTCTTACAACCATGAGCCTTGGAGAGCTCAGTGCCCACTCTTATCCAGACTCCAGGGAATTCTGGGGACTCGGGAACATTCACTGAGACTTTGCTCATCCCCAGGAATCCTGTCCCCAAGGGGTCCTACATATTTCCCTCCATTCTGCCTACATTGCCCTCCCTCCTGACCACCCCACACTCTCTACCTTCTTATCCCACCCCTAGTCCCACCCCCTACCTCCATTCGGTCTAAGGCACTAGGGACATTCTGGCTGGATAATTATTTGATGGGAAGGAGGCAGCTGTCCTATGCATCATGGAACATCTAGCAATCTTCCTGGCCCCTACCCACTAGATGCCAGTCGCTCTCCCCTGTTGGAACCCAAAATGTCACCAGACTTTGCCAATGTCCCTTGGAAAGCAAAGTCACCATATCGAAAGCCACTGGTCTAAATGAATCTGGTCATTTTGGCCTGCCTAGGGAGTCAGTGTTTGGGAGATCCTTCTGGGAGATGCTATTGGATAATAACTAACGTCACTCATCCTAGCATCAGGCAGTTAGGGTTTTCAATTCTTAATCTTGGTTTTACCACTTATTCTTCCTGAGCCTTAGTTTCTTCATTTGTGAAATCATTTTAGCCTGGTAGAGTTGTGAGGAAGAAACAAGACAGAGTGTGTGAAGCTATTATCATAGTAACTGAATCACAGCAATATTAACTAACACTTGCTAAGCCAAGCACTTTTCTAAGCATTTTAAATATGTTCTCTTATTTAATTCTTATGATAGTGCCATGAGGTAAATTCTATTAATGTCCCCATTTTGCAGATAAGCAAACTGAGGCACATGGATTTTTAAGTACTTGTCCAAGTTACATGGCTACTAGATGGTATCACCAAAATTTGGACCCACCAAGTGTGACTCCAGATCTCTCTCTTTAACCCCCTACTCTCTGAATATTCTGTAAGTGATAGCAATTATTATTACTATACACTCATGTAGTATCACTGTCTTCAGTTCAAAGGAACTTTTGGATGCTGTCCTTTACACCAAAGTCAAGGAACCCCAGGGGTGCAAAGCTACTTTATAGGACTGTATTTGAAAGAATCAGGAGTTGATAGGGATGGTGTCCCGAGAAAGGGAGCTATTTTTGTTGTGGGGTGAGGAGAATCCCTTAGGATTCCCAGATTCCTATAGACCTTCCCACCTATGCTACATCCTGACTCACCCCAGCCCTTCACTCTCTTCCTCCAAGAAAGACACCCTACTTCAAAGGGGCTGAAAGTAGGGATTGCCTTAGGTCTGGATTCTTGCACTCATGGAAGGGGTCTTCCACAGAGAGAAACAAAAGAAGAAATACTTCAAAGATCTCTCTGCTTTCCCAACCCAGGACCAAGGCTAAGGCAGTGAAAAGCAAATCAAGTCTGAAGAGTAATTGTTCTTTGTTTCTTCCTTTCAGTAGCCTTCCCTCTCTCCCAGGCAAAGCCTGGGGCCCCAGAACTTACTGGAAGTGAGCATGGTACTCGAAACAGATCCTTGGTCATTCACTAGAAGGATGAATAGTGCCAGGATCCTCAAAAGTCCAGAAGACACCATTCTGAAGAAGAGCTGCCTTGTCCTCCTGGAAGTTCCAGAACATGAAAATGTCTGGCTGCTTTCATCCAGCCTATTTCTTTAGTCGGCAGTATTTTAGATAACTCTGGAGTCAAGCCAGCATCCCCCTTTCTTCCTGGGAACACCAAGTTCCTGAGATTGTCAATGTGACTGGCTGGCTCCTAGAGCCCACAACCCTGGGAAAAGGTCTCTTATTGGTTGGTTCCTGACCCTTAGCCCCACGGGCTGGGCTGGGCTGGACCACTTGGTCAACCAGACTGGGGAGTGGGCATCGCTTGTCTCGCTTTCCAGGCTGCCTGTGGAGTGAATGGGGTCTTCGGGGGTTGTGGAATGTGTTCATTCTCTTATTCATTTTCCATTGGAGCTGCACACTAGCTGGCACCCCCCTTTTGGCTCTGACAATGTGTTGTTTTTCAGTCTCTTGGTATCTCTTTGTTTCTCGTTGCCTCTCTGTGCTTATGTCCGACTTTTTCTTTCTCGGTGTATCTCCCATGATCTCCTGTGTCTCCTTCTCCCTTTCCCACGCTCTCCCCCCAAGCCCTGTCCTTTTTCTCTTTGGGTCACTCACACTCTGACGAAGGCTAGAGAGCGAAGATGTTGCTCTGGAGCAGCAGGCTGCCCAGAAGGAAGCAGGCTGAGAGCAGAGTTTGCAGGCAGAGTTTGGCAAGGTTGTGTTGCTTTGAGAGTAGGAGCTCCTCAACAGCTTCTGTCATCTGGTGCCAACTCCCTGTTGTCCAAGAAGGAAGTGTGAGGCCGAGCCCGGACTGGGAGGCTGCAACACAGTAAAGGTCAACCCCACAGCCCAGTTGCTGGAGTCTGGTTGGAACGGGGGAGGAGCCCCCTG
Organism: Noctilio leporinus; assembly: GCA_004026585.1. NCBI lineage: Eukaryota > Metazoa > Chordata > Mammalia > Chiroptera > Noctilionidae > Noctilio > Noctilio leporinus. Next base: position 771,806 of record PVIW01000113.1, read on the forward strand.
AGAGAGGGCTAGAGCACTTGACTCCTTTCCTACAGCCAATACTCGAGCCAGTCAACCAGTGTTCACAGAAGGAAAGACACTCTTCCAAGAGTAAATGTCATCTCTAAGGTTCTCATTCCCTTTCCTACCTAGGTATTGCACTTCTGGGCCAAGCTTCGTTCTCCAACTTTCCTACCTGATGGATAAAAGCCAGACAAAGTCAACCGTATCATTAGCGAGGGACTCTCTGATCACAAAATTTAGGATCACAGACAGAGCCCCTCAGCCTATGAATAGTGACATCTTTGGCTAGGAATGTCTGAGGTCAGGTGGCTGTATTCACTCAGGAAATGGAAAGTTGAAATACCAGGTAGAAGGTATTTCACTGTGGGCCCATCTGACAGTAGGGATCATTAAGGCCCAGAAAAAGAAAGATGCTGACTTAATGTCACATCATGGCACAGGAGTGTCAGAGATAAAGTGAAGAGGGAGTTGAGTGTCTAAGTTCTTGCCACAGGTCACTAGAGCATTTTTCTGATGGCAGTGTAAATATAATATTTTAGTATGGAGTTGATGGTAGGGAGGAACAGTGGGCCTAAAGAGAATGAAGGTCATGTCTTTAGTGAGAACAGGGGTTAAAGACCCACAGAGTCTGTAAATGTCCAAATGGTTCCCAGGGCTCCCGAATAAGGTAACATTTTCTTGAAAGTCAATAAAAACTCAGAATTTCTTTCAGCAGAATAAAACTTTATTCCTCTCAAATTATAAAGTACAATAATGCTTAAGTAAGTTAATCAAAAATGATCACTAATACAATAAACAGTCAGAAGAGGATGTGCAGGTTAGGTTTAGATACTTTGAATTAAGCACATGCATCCAAATCAAGAGGGTGATGGCTTTCACCCTGAGAAGGGGGAACTGACTCATCATAAACATGTGACTTCTAGGAACAGGGAGCTGACATCTCATAGGACAGTAAACCAAAGAGACAAGTTGTCATTAGGTTAGAGAACTGATGTGAGCTTGAGAGGGATCACAGTGAAATGCCATAGGAACTCAACAATTCCCCTCAGAAGTCTGTTTATCTCAAAACTAAAAACATGAAACTCAGTAGTACAGCCCTGGCTGGTGTGGCTCAGTGGATAGGCGCCGGCCTGTGAACCCAAATGTCACTGGTTCAATTCCCAGCCAGAGCACATAACCAGGTTGCAAGCCAGGTCTCCAATCAGGTCCTTAGCTGGAGGCAGGTGAAAGGCAACCAGACATTGATGCTTCTCTCTCTTTCTTCCTCCCTCCCTGCCCTTCTTTATGAAAATAATGAATAAAAATCTTTTTTTTTAAATCAGTAGTGCAAATTCTCATACAACCAGAAAAACCCTCTAACCTCTGGCACCTGGGAGCTTACATAAAGACTGAATTTTTGTTTTTTTTCCCTTTACTCTCCTCTAAATTAAAAACAAATTCTTTTGTTTTTATTCAGTTCATTTCTGACTTCATCACCAATACTTTAAAAATAAAGAAAAGGAAGATTTAATGAAATGGAGTCAGACCATACTAAGGCCAGGGAGAACCTTCTAGGTGCACTGCTCCTTTGAAGAGTTTTACAGAGGGAATCTTTTCTTTGGAGAAGAAGTGCTTCCTGGAAAAGCCTAATTATCACTAGGAAGAAAGGAGTGTCCATGCCATACAAGAGCTTTCTCCTCTCGGAAATGTTTTGCCATCTCTTTCTCACTCTCTGTCTCTCTCACACACACACACTAATTGTAATTAAACTGGGGAATTCCCCGAAGCAGACGGAGAATGGCATTTATATATTTTGGCCAGATTGTGACATTCGTCAAAGGGAAGACAAGGCATGGCACTCATAAACAATTGCGATGATAATACATCTCAATAGCTACAGGAAGCAGATTTGCCTTTGTAGCTGACATATGATTTCATGGCTTCTCAACGTTTGGGTCTTGCACACTTCTCTGCTTGAAACAGGGTCAAGTTCCATACGGAAATGGATGATGGCTTATGACCAAACCACTTTCTTATATTAAAAGAAGTCTCCGTTACTGGGTTCTTCTTTTGAAAAAACAGATAGACAAGGATGTTGCTAAAACTGGAGGGGAAGAGAGAGAAAGCAATTCACACCATGAACGTGCCTCTGATTTATGAATTGTGTCTCTCTGGCAACATTAACTGCAGCAAGAAAAGATCATCTCAGTTAAACAAAAGATAAGAAATAAAATTCATCAGGTAGATATGGATGCGTCCTGAGACCCCAACAGAGTACAGATGAGACCTGTGCTCTCTGTAGGCACAATGTGCAGTTACCCGAGGGCCCCCTTGGCATGTGTCAGCATCAGAGCACCAAAAGCAAAGGTCCCAAGTGGGAGAAAATGTTGGGCATTGTTTTAGCTATTCGTGAGATGGGAGAGCTTGAACCAAAGAAAGGTGCCAAAAAGACCCTTGATATTAAAAAAGGTATTAAGCACAGCAACATTTTCAAGTTCTAATTAGGTAGGAAGGCTGTCAGGAAAATGGAAAGCAAAATGACTTCAGAGCTGGTCAGAATCAGACTGTGAGGACAGGTGGGGATCTCAAAGACCATCCAAACTACTCTTTCTGTATAATAGCAAAGGAACCCTGCGTGTGACAGTAGAAGGAAAAACAAGTAAAGCTGTCCCTTGAATTTTACTTTGGTCAAAATATTTTTTTTTAACTTCAATTTTCCACAAAATCATTTAAGGAGTTTGTTGAAGAAAACCAGAGCTAGAATTGTTATTATTATTATTATTTTATTTATTTTTTTTTTTTTTAGGTCACTGAACATAAAACAAGCATCAGCTTTCAAAGGCCTAGAAAAGATGTTTGTCTTTTATTGGTCCCACCTGGCAAAGGTTCCCCAGTCTCTGGGCAATGGCAGAAACAGCACACATTTTTGAGACATACTGAGTAACCCTGACATTGGCTATAGCTGTCTATTTTGCTGGAAGGGAGGGAAGGAACAGAGTAGGAAATCAGGGTCTGGGCCATTTCCCGTATTTTGTGCATCTCCCACAAACTCCAAAGGCAATAATTACACTGAAGTCACTCCCAGGAAAGTAAAGGACCCTCACTGGGGATATTCACAATGCATGCAGAAGGATATATTTTAAGGCAACAGGAATAAATTTTATTGTCCTTCCCAGAGGAGAGAAAAAATTATATAAAGTGGCCACAAAATCGAAGAACATGTGTGAATGACCCATGGACATGGGCAACAGTGTGGGAATTGACTGTGGGAGTGAGGCAGTGGGATAAGCAGAGGAAGGCAAAGGGGGACAATTTGGGAGAACTGTAATAGAATAACAATTAAAAATGATGAAAAATCACAGATCATAGGAAATGTAAGTTTTCCAAACTATTTTCCCAGACTAGGTTTTTTTAAAGTAGTATAACTCAAATAGTAGAAGTCATAGACCTATTTGTCTTTTGACTATAGGTGTGAAAATTCTAAATAAACTACTTGCTAAAAAACCCAAGAATGTATTAATACAAGTATAACCTTAGTATAATTAAGGTAATTCCAGAAATGCAAGGATGGTTCAACATACAAGTATTTAATAATATAAGTTATTATACCAACAAATTATAAGAGAAAATTCATTATATAACTAGATGCCTAAAAGGTGTTTGCTAAAATCCAGCAGTAATTTCCAATAGCAGCTGTAAATGGATAAAAAGGAAACAATCCATGTGTGATAAAACTTGTTTATCCCATTCTCAACAACAAATGTATTTTATGCAGCAGAAGATATTGACTTTAAAATAAAAAAACTACATAAGTATAGAAGCCATTGCCTTTATTTTCAGCATTATTTCGAAAGTTCTATATAAGAAAACAAAGTAAGTCATTGAGTTGGAGAAAATGAGAGTCAAATTTATCACCTAAAGATGATTTAATTATATATAAAATCAAAGTAACTTCATTAAATACAGTTACATTTAATAAGACATTTTGGCAGGGTGGCTGGACACAAGACAAAATCAATAGCTTTTTATCATGCTACTCAGAATTACTGATTTTGAAGAAAATATGTTTGACTTGCCCTGGCCAGGTAGCTCAGTTGATTATTAGGTCATCGTCCCAATACATCAAGGTTATAGATTTGATCTCCGGTTGGAACACATACTAGAATCAACCAATGAATGCATAACTAAGTACCACAACAAATGGATCTTTCTAAAAAATCAATAAGTAAAATTTAAAAATAGATATTTTTAAGAAAAACAATTTTGACGTACCATCTGGTTGTCAGGTTCCAGGCACTTCAGTCCACAACGTGAACAGCACTTTTCTCCCAGCGGACAATCCTCATCGTGCCGGCACTTGGGTTTATCAATCGTTAGGCACGATGGGGACTTCGGTGGACAGAAACCTGCTTTGACTTTATGGGACAGAACAAAACACTTGACCTTGAAGTACTTGATCATAGTTTGAGATAAACCTGGGTAATCTCGAAAGGCCTAAACAGAGTTTACTTCTGATTAGGTTTCTTATCTTTCCCCCTAGAGTAAAAACAGAGTGAAAGGAGGCAGAGTCTCAACTGTCTATAGCTAGTAATTTGAGGAGCATCAGAAAGTCTAGCCATCTCTGATTTATAAAACCTAATAGCATTTCTACCTGTCCCTACAGAATTGATGGATTGGGGTTGTCTAATCGCAGTGTATCAGAAGTAGGAATATTAGAAATCAGTAGGAATAATTTCCTTGTTTTATAAACTGTAGAATTTGAGGCCTGTGTAGGAGGAAGTGAGTTGCCTACGGCCTATCAGCAGAAAACCAGTTGAAAAGCTGGAGTGACTTGAAAAGTCTTGACTCCTCTCATCATACCTTGCTGTTCCTTAAAACGTTGCCAGTCACAGGGACAAGATACTATCTCAGTACTGCGTGGCAGAGGGTACTAACTTAGAGGTTAGAGAGCCCACTTCTACCTCAATAGCATTTTGCTAACAATCTTTTCCGCAGCACACCTGGCAGGATATGAAAATGCTGTGCATGCTTTGAAGCTCTGTGCAGACACAGGGCTTATTAGGAATATACTCCACGGTTATGATTTTTTTGGTGTGTAAATAAGTGCATTCTGTCACCTTGTAGGCCGTTGAAGAATGAGATTCAGAATAAAAGAGTTTTCATGGGGGAAATGGGGAGTGGTAACATGCATGATTGGCTTTGAAGAAAAGCATATAGTCTCTGAATATCAGGAAGGCAACCTAGCAGCATTGGTTGGACATTCAAAGGAGAAAGATTCTCAAAAGGCCTCTAGGGTCAACCTAAGACACAGTGTGGCATCCTCAGCCCAGTAGACTTCGGGAGATCTATCCCCATTCTCACCTGTCCAGGCCTTGGCACAGACAAAGCCACACATGGATTCACAACATTTTTCCATTTCAGGGCAATCATTGTCACTTGAACATGGAGCCGAACATTCCATACGGATCTTGGAAGGGAAGAGTGGACACGTGCCTTTCTTGACTAAAACAAGAACAGACATGGGCTTCTGCAAATCCCACCCCATCCCACTGCCCTTTCAACAGCTTTTCCTTCTCTTCAGAAAGTTACCTCCGTGACTTGGTTCATTCTAGTCCACCTCTAGTGGGCTATGGAGGAATGAAAGACCTTAACGTTTCATGGGAAGTAGTAGAAAGTTAGTGTTGGTGTTTGAAGCCCTGAGGTAAAGTCTCAGTCCTGCCCCTTAATGAGTGACTTCAGTTTCCTTCTCTATAAAATAGGAGCAATGATGTGGAATCTACACAAATCAAACCATAAGCCATTTTAGGGGATTTGGTTTTACTTCAAAAGGGGAGTGACATACTCTGACTCACATTTTGAAGAAATCATTGGGACTATTGTGTTGATAATAGATTGTAAAAATGAGATGAATGTCATATAACAACCATTTTAAAAATTAAAATAAATTAAAAATTAAGAAAAGGAAGGAGAGAAGCAGGGGGACCTCTGAGGGGGCTGTTGCCATAATCCAGGTGAGAAGATGCCACCTCACATCAGGTGACAGTGGTGGAGGTGGGAAGAAGCGGTCAGATTCTGAATCTGTTTTCCTAACCTAATGGATGTTGATTCCGAAAGAGAGGTATTAAGGGTGATTTAGGAGTTATTTTATTTATTTATTTCCCAACCAAGATGTGGAAATCCGTAGACGTAGCAGGTTTGAGGTGGGAGAGGTAAGATAAGGTCTTCAGTTTTAGATACGTCAAATGCGAGGTGTTTGTGAGATCCGGAGGAAGGTGTACAGGAAGTGGTTGGAGCTTGGGAGGCAGATCTGGGCTGTCGGGTCACTGGCACACAGATGGCATTTAAATGAATTCTTCAGGGTTTTGTACATGTTTCCTGTTGTCCTTGTCTGATTGCAAAGCCTAGGATGGCAGGATGTATTTCTTTTCCTCAGGTTAGACTCAGACTGTAGTGTGTTTGGCTCTCGGAGCTATTGTCAAATTCCCTGTGAGCCCCAAACCTAAATTTCCCACCAACGAGACCAACCCCATTCCCCCGGCCTCTTGTTTCTGCTGGCTCTTGAAAGAGGGCCCAGGTCTTGTCCATGGGCACAGTCCCTGGCGGGTTCCCACAAAGAGAAGCTTGTGGCCCTAGTTTCATCAGGTCTGATCACAGGATTGCCCTGGCCATTTAGGCTCCCTGTGCCCATGGAATGATAATTCCAGCTCTTCCTTAGACAACTAAATTTACCTCTCAGGCTGTTTCCTCGTCTGTAACATGGTGGTGATGAGGTGGTTTGCAGCCTGCCTCATGGAATCTGAGGTCAAAATGCTAACGCTGCCTTGTAAAGCACACAGTGCCACATTTAGAAGCTCAATGGTCACCATCTCAATGGTCACCATTTACTGAGCACGCACTACTGGACAGCCACCATGTCAAATCTTTGTGTCCTTGCTTACATTTAATCCACCCACAATTCAATAAGCTCTTTGCTCTTATTCCAATATTACAGGGCAGAGACATGAAACTCAAAGAGGTGAAGAAATTTGCACGAAGTGAGGAAAGTAGGATTGTAATCCAGATCATTTGGCTTCTAAATTCTGTAGGACCCTGTCCCTCAACACCATCGGTGATGGTCATTACACTAAGGAGTGAATCCACAACTCTCACCTTCACCCCACCCTACTCCCCACCTACTCCATGCTCTACCGGTACAGCATGGGATTCCAGTGCCGACCTAGTTATGCTGCCACTGTGAGGGAGTCCTCAGGTGATACTCAACAGGTCAGTACGATGAGGAAACACCTGTTTCCAAGGGGTAGGACCAGTTCTCAGGTCCCAATGGCCAAAGATGAACACTTTATGTGCCCACTCTCATTTCTTTAGTACAGCTCCGCTAGGTAAATACTATTATGATCCCCATTTTATAGACAAGAAAACCGAAACTCAGAAAGGCAGGTAATTGACCCAAGACTACCCAGCCAGTGAATGGCAGAGCTTAGACCTGCACCAAGACAGTGTGACCTCAAAGCCTGAGCCTACACCAGTGCAAGGACTCCATTCCTAGTGAGATTAGTGAGGCCCTCGGGTAGGCGAGGACACACGTCCTACCGGTTAATGAACAAGCCTTCATGCAGTCATCATGGCTGAGGAAGTTGTTGGCATTCCCCTCGCAGCCTCCATACTTAAAGGGTTGGCATGTATTATCTTCTAAGTCAAAATACCAGTGCTTCTTAACGTCCTTACAGCTTCCTTGATCTAAGGAGAGCATGCAGGGTTCTGAGGGCAAGAAGCAAAAAAGAGGAAAGGGGTCAGGCTTTCCCTCAGCCTGTGCGTAGGACATGGTATTACCATTCAAGTCATAGGAAGAGCCATGGTCCATACATGTTCTAGTCCTAGCTCTACTATGTATTCTCCGTGGTGGATAGCATCTCTGAGCATCATTTCCACCTTGTGCAGGGGAGCATGTAGGGGACATAAGGATTCTTTGGAACTGATCCTTCCACTGCTCTGAGCTTTGGAAGGGCCAGGCATGTTCAGCAACTATACCCAAAGTGTCCAAGACAGTGCCTGACACGTGGGAACAACAACGTCCTGAGAAAGGAAAAAAGCAGCCCTCATGACTGGCAACTTAGCTGATGCTCAGAGCTAAGTCATGTTGTTCCTCTGCTGGACATAAACAATCTCACAGCACATTCACATCAAACAAGGTCACTCTAAGGCCATGATAAAGTGGCACCAAAAAAAAAAAAAAAAAAAAAAAACCATTGTGAAATCTACAAAATACCAAACACCTAGGAGTGATTTATGCTTCTCAACCAATTATAGCTCTGTCTTCACTCTAGCCTGCCCTCTCTCTCTATAAGATCCACTAAGATATTCATAGAATCGCTTTCTGACAGCACCGACTCTAGAGCAAACCCCCACTCATTTAGACCTTCCTTGAAACTATGAAATCAAAGCCTCCATCCCACAGTAGATTCTAACAGCTTCTAACTGAGATACCTCCGTTGTCTATGGTGAACCTTCCCCTTTACTGCAATGAGCAATAAACCCAAAGGGTTAACTATAAATGTGTTCCCAGTGGTCTTTGGCCAAAGGGCATGGACAACAGATATGTGTTGAATCAAGCTATATGAAATGTCCAGTACCCTATTATTAGGTGCTCACTACGTTGAGTTACCTGAGTCCAAAACAACCCCAGCCTCCAAGTCACCATGCAAACAATAGTCTCTTAACACACAGTGAGCACATACTTGAAGGTGGGGGGTCTAATTAGAGAAGGAGCAGAGTTCAAATCCTGGCCCCTTTATCCTGCCATCCCAGGCACTTGTTCAGCCAGGACGGACTAAGCAGGAAAGTGGGATGCCTCAAAGGGCACCACGGCCCCCAGCCAAAAAGCCACTACCTTCATGGGGATCCATGCACTTCTTCCCACAGGCGAAAATGCAGCACTTCCTCTGTCCATCGCAGGTGAAATCATCTTTGCACAAGTCTGGGGCCTTATGCTTACAAGTGAGCCTCTCCTTGGGGCATATTCCTGGTTTCGCTGCAGGAAAGATGTGTCTGAATTTATATCCCCTGAGAGTGTCAGCTCCTCTCCCATGTGAAGGTGAAGGGTGAAACTCTCTCTGTCCTGTCCTCCACCTGTAAGCTTCAGTCCTTGCTCTGCTTGTATTTAGGGCCTGGGGCTGCTGTTCACGGCTGTCAGCCCATTTAGAAAGATCTGAATCAGAAATGCGCGCCCCTGGTACAACTAAAGGGGAAGCTTCATGGATTGCAGGGCAGGGGATTAAATAGCAACCAAGATCCTCACCTGAAATTCAGGATCTCCTCTTGAAACAATATTTGAATGCCTAATTTCTGTCTTTAGTGTCTTATTGACAGGGACAATTAATGAGTGAGAAATAATTAGGCTATTACAGAAATAGGAGTTGGGAGGCCTCATTTTGGCCCCGGACCCCTACGAGCTCAAGACCACCTGAGTTCCACTATGTGACTTCACAGGATGATCTCAGGGAGGAGCACTGTGGGTGACACCCATCTGGCATGAGGGCCTGACGCCTGCACAACCAGCTAAAAATCTTGGGAAGAACATGGCTCCCTTTGTCTGAGTCCTCACTGCCCCATCTATAAAATGAGAACCACACTCCCCGCCTGATTAGACTGCTTGTAAGAATGAAATGGGATGCCCCTAGTGCATTTGTCACAGGGCGTGGCACATGGTAAGAGCTTGGCAGATAGGGATTTCTTTTTAGGGCTGCACATGGCTTCCTTATTTCAGTGTTCGTAGGAGGCAGAACTGGAAAGTTGCACCTCCCCAAGTTCCTATCCACCAGGTAGCGAACGGAACACCCATTTAGGTACTGCTGTGAAGGGGACTTGTAGAGGGGATTAACATCTCAAGCCAGTTCAGTCTCCTAACTCTCAGGTCAGCGTCTGACCCCTCCCATCATTTTCAACTATTCCCGCCTGCCACTCTTTGCCTGGCGCCTGCCCCTCGGTCCCCAGGAACGCCTGCTAGGGCGGAGCGGCGGCAGCGTTTACTGAACCCACTTTTGACTCTTTTGCGTGGCGCTGCTGATGTCTGCTCCAGCACGAGGGAGAGAAGCAGCAGGAGAGCCACTTTCCTCCGGGAGAAGGTGGGGCTGTAGTGAGGAAGGAGCCTGTGGGAGAGAAGAGGAGGGAGCATTAGGCACCGGCCGGAGAGGCACAGCACCTGCGGATGATCCTTAGGGACAATTCACCAATTCCCTTAGTTCACAGAAGCGAAAACCGAGACGCGCAAGAGGGAAAGGGTTTGTCTCTGGTCACATGGCAAGTGGGGCAGGACCTTCGGTCCCAGGACCCTCCCAGGGGTCCCACACTCTTCCCTGGTGCTGTATGTGACCTACCCAGACTCTCGCCTTTGGTCTCGCTCTAGATGAGAGGCCACACGCGAATGATCACAGCGAGTCTGGGACAGGTGCGGGGCTGCCCAGTCACCCCAGGGCAGTCCCGGGCACTGGTGAACACGTTGTTTTGCACCATTGATGATAAGCAGCTGAGGTTTTCCGGGAAAGCCTGGGCCTATGGCACTGGGTCTTAGTGCCCCAGGAGCATAGAAGATCCCAGATCGCCTTGAGTTAACAAAAGGACCCCTCTTATTCCTTCTGGGATTACCCAAATCCAGGAGTTTATGATACTGCGGACAACCACACAACCAGATGATCTTCCCGCACTCAGCAAGTCTCCATTTCCCATGCCCCTTTCTGACCCTTATGTAGGTAGTGATGTGAAAGAATTTTCTAAAATATATACTATCAAGGGCCTATCAAAGTTAATAGTATTCAAACTTTCCAACTTAACAGAGTGTAGCAGATTAAAGGAGGTGTCTAAATAAAAGAGTAACGGGTATAATTAACATTATTAATTATTTGGTAAATGCTAGTAAACCCTTTTTGGAAAACTTCCCAGAAATTAAGAAAATCACTTGTGATTTGTGATCAGTACTCTAGCTACTAGGAAACAATGTTCTTTTTTTGTAAATATCAGGTTTCCAATTCTATAGCTTGATAAAAATAGAAAGCGGGTTTAATCAAGCTATTGAATAATATTTAAATTTGATCGTTAAACTAATTTTTGATGATTTGATTTTAAATATTTGATTTCTGGCAACATACTAGAAGTTCAAAGAACCAAGTGACATACCAATAACAAAGCTTTTATTCCTATGCACTTACATATCTTTGAGAGATGCAGGACTTATAGAATTTTATCAATAAAATTTTGCATTTTATCAATAGTTTCAATATATTTATTTGTATATTCGTTATTATTATTTAAGTGACAAAAGGAACAAAAATAAATCCATGAGAAAAAAAATTATTCCTAGAGTCCTACAGTCACGGTAGATGTAAACATTACATTTCCACTTATATGCATGTTTTTATTGCATAGAAGTATGAAAAGTCATAAATAAAAAAGCTTTTCAGCAAAAACTTATATTTCATTAGATTAAAATATCAGTGGAGTAAGAGGACTGAAAATAGGAGCTCAAGGAGAAGAAAAAGTGTTTTTAAATGTCCAACTATGAAAGTGAAGTGGTTTCATATATCGATATATATATTTTTATCACTACGGACGTCCTTCATTTTGCTCCACTTATCACACCAGGAATTCCTAGGGAACATGTTCCGCAACCCAGGCTCCTTTCCCTTGGCCCTGGCACCGCGCAAGCGTCTGGGCAGAGCAGGCTGGCACTTGAGGTGGAGCCAGGATCCCTTCCTTCTCTTTGGTTTCCTTCTTTTTCTGATTATTTTTCTTCATGTGTTTCAGGAAGCTATCCTGGCTCTTACAGTGTTCAATGTGCTCAATACATACAGTAATTCTCTCAGTAAGAATCTTGCCCTTAACCTGCTCACAACAATGCCCACCACATGCTGGGTGACGTCATAGAACATTTCAGTTTTGCCCTCATAACATTTGTGGGACGTTCCCTTTTGAAATGTGCCCATTTCCTTGATGACTACGATATCACCCTTCTCACAGATTCGCATATACAAGGCCAAATGAACACTCCAGGTTTTCTAAAAGGCCTAGAGAACGCATAGTGGGCACCTGCCCTTTACTCTGTTTTAGTCCTTTTGGAGAATTAATGGAAGAAATCCCCAGCCAAAAAGAGAGATCGTATACTTTTTCAGTGGATGATTGCGGGTATCAAATTAGTATGATATTTTCACCTCAGTTTATTTTTCAACGTTATAAAGGAGTTTTTAAAATACCCATATTTATAACATTCTAGCATAATATATTCAAGGTTCTTTTATGCTGTTGAGTATTGTTTGTACCTTTTTGTTGCTGAGTTAGCATCCATTGTATGGAGGTAGCAGAGGTTGTTTGTCCATTTACTAGCTAATGGACAATTATGAGTAAGCCCTTTACAAACATTTGCATATACGTTTTATATGAACATGAATGATCATTTCTTTTTGGTGAATACCAGGCAGTGGGATTGCCAGGTTATACGATAAACCTGTGTAAGAAACTGCCAAACTGTTTTCCAAAGTGGCTGTACCATTTTGCATTTCCACTGGTACCGTGTGAGAATTCCACTTGCTCCCCATACTTGCTGGCACTTAGCATTATAAATGTTTTTACTTCAGTCAGTCTAACAGGTGTATGCTAGGAAAGTATTTTAAGGGATTAAAGTAATTAGCTTAAATTTCTGGGACTCTAAGACTTTAAATCACTTAGAATGTTAGGGAGATGTTTCCTATTTGCCAACTTTCCCTGGGACCTGGTTTTAAACCCAGAGGGCCCCATGGTTCCTGAGCCTGATCTGTCAGGTGTTTTTCCAGAACCCCAGCATTGAACCTACCTCTTTCCCCACGTGTCAGAGATCAATGTTTGCAGTAAATCACAGAGCATCTTGCAACGAAACTACAGATGTCCAGGAGCTGAGGGAACAGTGTGAATTTCCAGGTTATGACCTTCAAAAACTACACATAAAGCCCAACGACCCACTACTTCTCACCGCTGGGACCACACCCTGCCTCCGGCTCTTGTGCTTTCTCTTGGCATGAAAGCTCCCTGCTCACATCTTCCTCATCCCAATGGCACCGTTTGCGTTGTCACATGGCTACTCAACCACAAAAGTGCCTTCGGCCTCGGTTGCAGGGCAGGAGACCTTAAGGAGGCTAATTAACTCTGTACGACTCTGTAATACACCTTGCCTGAAGCTCAAGCAGGGTAAGGAGATGTCTCCTCCCAAGACAGGACCTTCTACATAACTCCTACTCGGTGACCTACACTCTGATGCTGAGGAAAGGCAGTCTTTAAATGCGGGGTGCAGAGCACAGAATATCTTCACAGCGTGTTGTCTAAATGTCCTAAGCTTTCTAACATTTTTTTCACTTTGACATATCAATAATTAAGAAAGGTGTTTTGAAGGCTCTTCGCACAACCATGCGTTTCTCAGTTTATGCCTGTAATTCCATTAATGCTTGTTTAGTAGATCCTGATTGTATGGATTTAGGTAAATATGAATGAATTCCTAGTGAGTTTTAAAAATCGTTATATAGCTACCAACTATATCAAGCACTGAGACGACTGGCAACAAAGGAAAGAGGAGGCCTTCTCTTACAGGAGGTGCAGCTCTGTAAGTTTGATAAAAGCACAGAAATGAGGCTTTTTCTTGAAGAGGGAGGCAAAGTGAAAGGGGTCTGGTCCCCAGCTTTATAGTATGCTCCTACAGAGTTGGTCTCTATCATGCTTTATTTTATAACAAGTACTACTGACCAGTGAAGGTGATCTACAGATTCAATGCAATCCCTATCAAAATTCCAAAGACATTTGTTGCAGAAATAGAAAAAACAATCATAAAATTCACATGGAGCCACATAAAACCCCAAATAGCCGAAGTAATTTTCAAAAAAAAACAAAGCTGGATTCATCCTGGTTTCAAACTATATTACAAAGCTACAGTAACTAAAACAGCATGGTATTGGCATAAAACCAAATATGTAGACCTATGGAACACAGTAGAGAGCCCAGAAATAAATCCACACATTTAAAGTAAACTGATCCTTGACAAGGGTGCCAAAAACACACAAGGTGGAAAGTATAATCACCTCAGTAAGTGGCATTGAGAAAACTAGATATCTATGTTCAGAAAAATAAAATTGGGCCCTTTTCTCACATACAAAATTCAACTCAAAGTCTACTAAAGCCTTAAATGTAATACCCAAAGCTGTAACACTACTAGAAGAAAATGTAGGGGGAAATGCTTCTTGGCATTGGTCTTGGCAATACTTTTTTTTTATTATTATTATTTTTATTTTTTTTATGACCCCAAAAGCACAGACGACAAAGGCAAAATAGACAAATGGGATTGCAAACTATAAAGCTTCTGCACAGCAAAGGAAACAATCAACAGAGTGAAAAGACAACCTACAGAATGAAATAAAATATTTATAAACCACATAATCTAATAAGGTGTTAATATCCAAAATATATAAGGAACTCAAACACCTCATACCAAGAAAACAAATAACCCAATTAATAAGTGGGAAAAAGCACTTGAATAGACATTTCTCAAAAGAAGAAATAAAAATGGCCAACAGGTACATGAAAAGGTGCTCAATAACACTAACCACAGACAAATATAAATTAATCCCATAGTGAGATATCACGTCACACATCGTAGAATGGCTATTATCAAAGAAGACTGGAAATAACCAGTGTTGGTAAAGATGTGGAGAAAAGGAACTCTTGTGCACTGTTGGTGGGAACATAAATTGGTTACAGCCATTATGGGAAACAGTCTGGAGTTCCTCAAAAAATTAAAACTAGAACTACCATTTGACCTGGCAATCCTACCTCTGGGTATATATCTAAAGGAAATGAAGTCAGCATCTTAGAAAGATATCTGTATTCCTATTCTTTGTAGCACTATTCATAATAGCCAATATATGAAAATACTTAAGTGTACATCAATGAATCAACGAATGAATGGATAAAGAAAATATGATATATAAAAATATGAATCAGCCTTTAAAGATCCAGTCATTTGTGACAACATGGATGAAGCTGGAGGCTATTATGCTAAGTGAAATAAGCCAGACACAGAAAGATAAACCCCGCATGATCTCACATATAGGTGGAATCTTAACAAGTTCAAGCTGAGAGTAGAATGGTGACTGCCAGAGATGGGGGTGCGGTGGGGGAAATGGGGAGATGCTGGTCAAAGGGTAAAAGCCTTCAGTGATAAAATGAATGAGTTCTGGGGACCTAATGTACAGGGCAGTGACTACTGTTAGTAAAACTGTATTATACACTTGAAGTTTTCCAAGAGAGTACATCTTAAATGTTCTCACCACCAAAAAAGAAATGACTATGTGAGGTGATGATTATGTTAATTAGCTTGATTATGGAATCGTTTTACAATAAATACCTATGTCAAAACATGAAAATGTACACCTTAAATATATATAATTTTTATTTTTCAATCATGCCTCATTAAAGTTGGAAAAAATGTTCAATTTTTTTTACACTGTACTAGGATAGAATGGACCACCTCAGTAGCTTTTGAGGTAACTAACATTTCTACTTTAGCAAACCTGGTTCCCTTCACTTCCGCAACATCATATAGAGTTAGTGATCGAATTTGCACAAAATGTTCAACTTTTTAAAAAGTTTCACTGGGTATTCAAAACTACTAGATCAACAGTTATTTTCTGCCAGCACTTTGAAAATATATTTCTACTGTTGCTACTCTTAGTCTAAAGATTCCTTTCTGTTTGTTTGTTTTTTACTTCAGTTACATATTTCATTTCTAGGAGTTCTATTTGGCACTTTTTCAACATTCTGGTCATTTTTACATTCTCTTTCATCTCAGTCATGCTGTTATTGCCATCTCTTAATTTTTTCCTTGCTTTTTATTTCCTGAGCATTTTTATTTTTGTATTCTGTATGTGATAAGTCCAATATCTGAAGTCTTCGCAGATCACCAATGTTTATCTGGCTTTTCTTCATCTTTTCTTGTTTTCCTAAACTGGGTGAAAATTTGTTTTCTTGTGAGCTGTTATATTTAACAGAAGCTTATCTTTAATGGCATTTTGTCTGTGGAATTTCTTTAAATCCTGTATTTAAGGAAGGATTTGCAAAATCAGTTTGTTTTCCACGTTACTCTGACAACTCAATTTGGAATGAAATTCCTGGCTTCCAGTTTCTCCGACACCACCCACGTGCTAATTAATTTCTGCTTATGTAAAGGAACCAGCTTCTAGTTGCGAATTCTTGAAGAGGTCTTGTTCCTAACTGCCTTGAGTGGACAAATAAAATGTGGAATATCTATACAATAGAACATTATTCAGCCTTAAAAAAAGAAGGAAATTCTACACAGCATGTATAGAATGGATGATCCTAAAGGACTCTGTGCTAAGTAGAATAAACCAGTCACAAAAAGTTATCTATGATGTCTGGTTTTTACAATACCCTGCTTACATGAGATTCCTAGTGTGGTCAAGTTCATAGAGACAGAAACTAGAATGGTGATTGCAGGGGCTGAGGAGGGGGTGGTGGGGAGCTGCTGTTTAATGGGTCCAGGGTGTCCTTTCTGCTGGAGGAGCTGAATTCTGGAGCTGGACAGCGTCATGGTTGCACAACACTACAAATGTACTTAATGCCACTGAACTGTGTCCTTAAGAATAGTTAGGATAGTTAACTTTATGTTATATGCATTTTACCACAATTAAAAATAATAATAATAGCCCTGGCTGGTGGCACAGTGGATAAGGTGCCGGCCTGCAAACCCAAAGGTCACAGGTTCAATTCCCCAGCCAGGGCACATAGCCAGGTTGCAAACCAGGTCTCCAGCCAGGTCTGTAACTAGAGGCAGGTGAAAGGCAACCATACATTGATGTCTCTCTCCCTCTCTGCCTCTCTCCCTTCCCCTCTCTCTAAAAATAATAAGTAAAATTTAAAAAATAATAATAAAAGGGAATTTTGGGTTTTGCTCAGAAAGGCAGAGAGCTGAATAAACCTCCCAGACTTACCTAGACAAAAAGCTGATTAACTGTCCTTGAGCTCACCACAGTGCTGCGATCACAGGGCAGCCAAGTCGCCGGGAATCTGGGGGAAGCCCGGCACCTGCAGGGAGACAGAAGCGTGAGCATTTGAGCTGCCGGATGGGCAGCCAGACCCTAGTAAGAGGTCAGCTAGGGTGGCTGGCACCTTGCTGGAGACTGAGCCCGCAGCCAGAAGAAAAGGAAGCCCCCGGGGCTGTCAGCACAGATGGAGTCTTTCCCCTTTTGTAGGCTTTTTCTCCAGGAACCCCGCTGGGCACTGAGAGAAAAGATATTTAGGGATGTGAAAAAGTCTCTCTCCTGGCGCGAACTGCGGAGGGGAGCGTAGGCAGCAGCCACCAGGAAAGGGACAGAAAATTCCACCTGAAAGTTTTCTTTCTTTCACGCTGACGAGGCTTTAATCTTGGATGAGAGGAGCAACCAGAGCTGCCCTAAGGGTACAAGAGAAATCTCATTGCAGCTGTTGGGGGGAGGCAGAAATGCTGGCCCGATTCAGCACTTTGCCGGGGGCCCGGGGATGGGCAAGCTCACTAGGAAGACGCGTCCCTGAGACGCAGGGACACAGTGTCTGCCTGAGGTCGAGGCTTAATCAGAACGGAGAATGGACCATCACCCTGCTAACCCGTCCGAGGTAACTTGCAGAAGCCGGTCATTCTCAGAAAGCACAAAGCCGAGCGTGGAGCGGGCACCGGGCCCGAGATCGCCTGGTAAACCCAGCTCCGCCCGAAGCACAGGCGCCTGTGTTCTGAGGATGGAGCGGGAGGTCGGCGGGCGCACTCAGGAGAACTGCCGGCCCAGCGCCCTATTAAACAACGCAAACTGCCCCACCAAAGCAAAACGGAAGGCAAGGCCATCTGCAGGGATAAACACTGCTCCCAGGTTCTGATTCAATCTCTCTCGCGCATTCCAAAACCCGGAAGGTAAGCAATAGCAGGTAGGTTTGGGAACGAAGGCCAGCATCCAAGCACCACCTCACTGGTGAGGAGCTTCCTGGGATTTCTCCCACCTGCGGTCTCCCAGCTAACCCAGAAATAAGCAGCAGGGGGCAGTAGAGCAAGCGTCAGAGGGAAAAGCCTATCTTTGGGGTTTGATGCGTGGAAAGGGAAACTTGGGATGCTCTGAAGAGGGCAGAAATCCCCTGGATTTTGGTCTCTTTTTCTTCTGTGTTCTCCTGCATGGTGGCCCTGAAGAGATTCTATGGTAGTGGGGCTGGAAGGAGCCAAAACTCTGAAAGTGGGGACATCTTCCTCCAGTGGGTAATTCTAAGAAAGTGGGTGGACACTCGTTGCCCCATTTCTTTTTTTCTCTCTTTGTTCTCCCACCTCTTGGCCCTAGATGTTGATACAGTTGTAGAAATGCCTTGAAAGAGTAGGGTCACCAAAGCCCCAGTGTTTTGGAGCCTGGGGGAAACAGAAGGTGCTGGGGAGATCACAGAGAGAGAGGAACTCAGGGAAGCGCACCCATGAAGTCATTTATTTACTCCTGACTTCACCTCCAAGTTGTGCGCGCATGGACATGATCCTATTGGACATAGTACTCTGAGAAATGAACAAAACTAACAGACACATCACATAACTAACAGCGTAGGTACAAGGGGGTGCATATGCAGGGAAGATACTAAAAGAACTGAAAAGGATGTGAAAACTGAAATGCCCTTGGAACCACAGTCCATAGAAGACAGAGTGGGCTTTTCAGAGCCCAACTATTTCAATTACTTTTGAAAACAAAATATCAACCTTCTCCATTGAGATTTCGAGTCTTATAACCTAGTATTCAAAATGTTCGGTGTACAATCCAAAATTAGGTAACGAACGAAGGAAAAGGAATATATAACCTCGCATAGAAAAAGACTTAGAAAAAGACTATCAACAGACTCCAATGCTAAGATAAAATAAATGTTGGAATTATCTGGCAAAGACTTTAAAGTTGTTATTACAAAAATTCTGCAGCAAGCAATTATGAACACCCTTCAAACTGATGGCAAAGTAGAAAGTGTTGGCAAAGAAAGAGAAGATACAAAGAATCAGATGGAAATTTTATGAAGGAAGGACACAATAACTGAAATGTTTTAAAAACAGCTCTTAG
This sequence comes from Noctilio leporinus, assembly GCA_004026585.1. Taxonomy (NCBI): domain Eukaryota; kingdom Metazoa; phylum Chordata; class Mammalia; order Chiroptera; family Noctilionidae; genus Noctilio; species Noctilio leporinus. The sequence goes on from PVIW01000113.1 coordinate 790,918, forward strand.
TTCCATTAACCCTGTCTATTGTTTTCCTGGTTTCTTTCATTTATTTCTGCTCTGGTCTTTATACCCTTTCTTTTGCTAATTTTGGGCTTCGTTGGTTCTTCTTTCTTAGTTAGCTGGGGTGTTAAAAGTTGGATTGTTTATTTGAGATTTCTTTTTTTCTTAATTTAGGTATCAACTGCTATAACTGTCCTTCTTCTGAGGACTGCTTTTGCAGCACCTCATACATAGGCTTTGGTATATTGTGTTCCCATTCTCATTTGTTGCACGTATTGTGGATAAGAATAAAGTTTTGACCGCGTGAAGCCCATGAGATCTTTGTAAGTCTCTGTATTTTTGCTACAGTCATGAGCTTCCTTAACTAATACCTAGTTTTAACTGGGAAGGCTGAGTTGGGTGCCTGAGCCCATAATAGGGTGGGAACAACTGTTGGGGTGTTTGGGGATTATAATAAGAGATATGGAGTCACAGGGAGGGAATGCAATAAAAAAAAAAAAAAATGTGCAGAGCCCTCAGGTTGGTGCATGAGTTTATTTGGCCAAGAGTTGAGCCTTCTCAGGAGAGAGGCCAAGCATGGAACAGAGAGGCCCTCAGCTGGAGCCCGCAGGTAATGCTACAGGGAGCCGGCAGTCGTCATCCTCCCGCCCGCAGAGTGGCGAGCAGGCTTGAAACTAGGGTTTAGCATGGATTTAAAGGGTTCTCTGGAAGAGAAAGGTTAAATGGTGAATGGTCAGGGAACCCTGGGGGGACTTCCATTCCCAAACTTAAGAACACCCTTGGTCCCGGTTAACGGGAACAAACATTGTTTCTGTAAGATCGGGAATTACCCAGTTTTAAGCGGGTTCACCCAAGGGGTTTGTCAATTGAATACATAAGTAGAGACTGGTTCTCCTTGGGCCTGGTTGAGACAAGGGGCCAACGGAGAAGACAGACTAAGGAAGTGAGAACTTCCTCACTTTGGACAAAAGTGAGGGCTTTGGACAAAAGAAGGGTAAACAAAGGGATGGATAATGTTTCAGGGGAGCTGAATGAGAGAGAGAAAAGGAGTAGAGGCCCCATGTTGGTACTTGGGTTTACTCTGCAGTGAACGGCAGACCAGGTGCCGAGATGGGAAGGCACTGCCCTTCCGCTGCTTGTCTCGGTGACCAGGAGCTGGTGACTGCAGTCTCAGGCTCCAGGTCACATCTGTTGAATGGCAGCGAAGACGCAGACCCAGGCCCAGCCTTCCCTCCACAGCCAACTCACTCATTGTCCAAGCAGATGTTCCCACAGAAGGTCCAGCAGCAAGTGTGATTGGGTCGTACGCATCCTTGTAACTTAGTGCACCTTTTCTCACAATACTTAATCGAAGGCTGTACCCAGCACTGCTCAATTGTTCTGACGTCATCTGCAACTGAGATGGTAGGAGTTGGCAGGGCCTATCCATTCGCAATATGGAGGAGAGACCCTTCTCAAGCTCAACAGCCCCAGAGCTCTGGACCCCGAGATCCGAGCCATCAAGTATTTGTCTGCCTTTCAGGAAAATCCCTTCCTTGAGGTCTAGCCAGTGTCTTTTCACAGAAGGCCATTGTTATGTGACATGACTTCCACCTGACCACATGTCGCCGTGGTATATCAGGCCTTCGAGCCCTCACCAAGCTCCCTAAAGACGGGACGTAGGGCGCCCTCACCATGTATGATGTCACCTCACCGAATCTATTCGCATATAACCTTAGCTTTCAGGGCCTGCCCTATCCTGTCTTCAGTTTCCACACCCAATTCGCAGAATGGAAAACTGAGCTGGGGAGACTAGGAACCTACTTTCTTTCCTCTTTTTCCATTTTCTCTCACTCTCTTTTGTACTTTTTTTTTTTTAATAATAATTTTTACTTTTCATTTACAGTTGACATACAATATCGTATTAGTTTCAGGTACACAACCCAAATGATTAGGCATTTATATAACTTACGAAGTGATCACCCCAATAAATCTAGTGCCCATCTGACAATGTACATAATTAGAATCTCACTGACTATATTCCCAGCACTGTACTTTACATCCCATGACTGTTCTGTAACCACCAGTTTGTACTTCTTAATCTTTTTAGCTTTTCCACCCAGCCCCCCAAACTCCTTCCCATGTGGCAACCATTGAAATGTTCTCTGTATCGGTGAGTCTATTCTGGTCTGCTTATTTATTTATTTAAGATAAATTTTAGATAAATCAAATGCCTTATGATTTCACGTACAAGTGAATAAGGCATTTGTCTTTCTCTGTGTGACTCACTTCACTGCACATAATACCCTCTAAGTCTATCCTGGTGAATACCACCTAATCACTGGGCCTCTCCCCAAATTCCATATCTTTCACCGGCCCACAGCCTTCCCTCTCAGTCTCTTCATTATCCCTATTTTTTAAAAAATCAGATGACCCCAAACTAAGCACCTCTCGCTGGTCTGGCCTATTTTTCATGATCTAAAAGATTTTTCCCTTTAAGCTAAATGAATGTGTTAAAATATTACCCTTTTGGTAGTCATCAAAAGCTCACTCAGGTCAAGCACAGAGGTTCTGAAAATATGGGCTCAGAGGGAAGCTCTGTGCTGATGTTTCTTCCACCCAAGGTGGTCCGACGTTGGAAAATACTACTTCCTGTGAGCTTACAAAATGCAGATGAAAGCTACATTGCCTTTCCATGCACCCAATATTGCTTTCAGATCTGGGAGAGAGAACTCGAAGAAACACAAAACGGGGAACCTCCAACCTAATCTTCCTTGGATGTCTCTGTTTTTGGGAAGATTTGATCTTCTAAAGGGTGATCCTGGAAACTGAGCCCCAAATCAGTTATGCCAGACACCCCAGGCCTAGACCGCCCCCTCCTCCCCCACCACACCACCTACAGAAAAGTTTATTCTTGACACCGCCCAGCGCAGGCAGAAGCATCAGCACCCCACAGGTGTGCATGAAGAGCAGGAGGGCCCAGGGCTTCATGGTTGCCTCTATGAGTATTTGGGCTAAGTTCTGGCACAAGACAGGTCTTCTCCAAATGCTGCTAGAGGCAGAGAAGGGATTAAGGAGAACAGGGTAGGAAAGAGAGAGAGGGTGCTTGTGAGTATTGCGTTATTCTCTCTCGTACTTTTCCTTTTCACCCTCTGGCACCTGATAGCATATCGAGCTAGCCATGGGCTTCCCCCGGCTTCTTCCCCTTCTCACATTGCCCACCACTTCCCTGCCAAAGTCCTTCCTTAAAAAATGCATTACGCCTGGCTGGTAGCACAGTGGTTAAGGCGCCGGCCTGCGAACCCAAAGGTCGCAGGTTCGATTCCCCAGCCAGGGCACATAACCAGGTTGCAAACCAGTTCTCCAGTCAGGTCTGTGGCTGGAGGCAGGTGAAATGAAACCATACATTGATTCTCTCCCTCTCTGCTTCTCTCCCTTCCCCTCTTTCTAAAAATAATGAAATAAAACCTTTTAAAAAAAATGCATTACGCTTCTACCAATGAAAAAGCAATACATTTTCAGATGGTATAATTTGTAAAACAAAAAAAAAAAAAAAATACAAAGAGAAAACGGATATGCATGAGGAATTCTACCACCTCAGAAGTAACCAGCCTATGTGTCTCTTTTAGCGTTGTAGTCATTATTTTAATGAAATTGGAATAACAGGACACATTGAGTGCCCAGATTTTTAAAATTTAAGAACATAGGTAATCGATTGATATCGTTTAGTCAAGACCCTGAACCAAAGAGTACAGAGTGATCCCAGAGTGAGCGATGAAATGGATCCCTCAGCAGGACTTGAGAAAAGATGATGGCAAAACAACTGGTCAAAGGACCCTTCAATCTTCATCTACAGCCCTGACTAAGTGTGGTTCAATGGGTTTGGCAACAGCCCACAAACCTAAAGGTCACCAGTTCAATTCCTGGCACGCACTTGAGTTGCGGGTTTGGTCCCTCTCAGGGTGCAGGTGGGACACAACCAATTGATGTTTTTCACTCACATCAATGATTCTCTCCCTTCCTTCCCCTCTCTCTAGAATCAAATTTTAAAAAACAAACGAACAAAAAAAAAAACCCTCACATTTACATAGATGATGTAAAAGCAAGTTTTAGGCATGTGAATCATTGACTTGAAGGCAAATTGGATTTAAGTGACTTGAGGGGAGAGAATGAAAAGAGAGAAAGAAAAGGAGAGAAGCCCTTAACATGTAAATGATAAGCTGTTTGCATCAAGCAAGTCACAAATACAAGCTTATGCCTCAAGGCCCTTATTCTCACCTACCTCTGAAGGTGTCTGAGTTGGTGTCTGCAGTAACTAGCGGACTGCTCTTTTATCTCAGTTCTTCTCCATCGGGGAGGGGGAAAGGAGGTTGTGTCTTGAGACAGGGGGCAGAAGAGCAGACTAACAAAGGTCAAAGGCCTAGAACTTGATGATTTTGGTAGTAGCAGATCTTTAGGTTCTGCCCACTAGCTACATGCTGGTCCGATCACAGGCTGTTTCCTTCAATACTCACCCACCCAGAAGTACTAACTTTTCTTTGATGTGAGCAGTATCTCCCACTAAGCTAGGAGGCACATTGTGTACCTGGATTGCAGCTCTGGTCACCCCCCAAGAGACCCCAGTCTAGAGTCTTTATCTAATGTATTGAGTCTATCCATAGGTTGGAAGTGGAGAATAGTCTATACATCTATTTTCCTTTGACTTGCCCATGTGGGCTACTGATTGATTCTCCTTTGGTATTGATTCTCCTTTGGTAATTAATTGTCTCTTACCAAATGCCATGTGAATAAAAAGGGTCCATATAAGGACTTTAGAAAGAATAGATTTGGTTCACCAAATATTAAAGAAAGGCATTATCATTATATTGAGCATATGGGGGGGGGTGTATACACACACACACACACACACACACACACACACACACATATATATATATATATATATATATATATATATATCCCTAAAGTACCTACTTATTCTTCCATCCACAAATTCTACTTCTTTTATATTAGTCTAAAATCAAGGCAACCAACTAAATGAGAGAAGATTTGCAAACAATACTTCCAGTAAAAGGCTAATACCCAAAATATACAAAGAACTCACATGACTGAACAACTAAAATAATTAGAAAATGGGCAGAGGACCTCAACAGATACTTTTCCCAAGAAGGCATACAAATAGCCAACAGATATATGAAAAGATGCTCAACTTCAGGAGCTGGAAGGGAAATGTACATTAAAACCACAATGTAAATCAAGTGTAAATCAAAACACTTGTTAGGGAACACCTGGCCATTGTTAATAAAACAAGAAATAACAAGTGCTAAAGAGGATGTGGGGGAAAAGGAATACTCAAACACTGCTACTGAGAATATTAACTTGCATGGCCATTAAAGAGAGTCCTCAAAAGATTAAGAATAGAGCTACCATATGACCCAGCAATCCCTTTTTGGGGTATCTACACCAAATTTTTCAGAACAATTGTTTGTAAATATACATGTATCCCTCTGTTCATTGCAGCATTATTCACCATAGCCAAGACATGGAAACAGCCGAAGTGAACAATGGCTAAAGAAGATGTAACGTATATACACAATGGAATACTACTCAGCCATAAGAAAGGATGAAACTTGCAAAAACATGGTGGATCTTGAGAGTATCGCGCTAAGCAAAATAAGTTCGATGGAAGAGGACAAGAGCCACATCCTTTAATTCATACGTGAGATATAAAACAGAAAGCCATAAAGAAACAAACACATGGACAAAGAAGTATGATGGGTGTCAGAGGGAAAAGTGGGTGGGAGGGCTATGAAGAGAATAAAAGGGGTCAGGTATATGATGGCAGAAAGAGACTAGCCTTTGGTTGGTGAACACACAATGCAATATGCAGATTGCGTTATAGAATTGTGCACCTGAAACATGTAACTATTAAATAACGTTACCCTAATAAATTTAATATTTTTTAAAAACTAAGGATTTATTAATAAAAATTCTCACGTAATATTGCCTAGGTTATCAGTAGTTTGGTACAGCACAAATGCTTGACAATAGGTATTTAGTTGAAACAAGAGCTCTACAATTATGGGAAGCCACGTTTTGTGAAATATTTTCATGATTGAGTGAGGGTGGGACAAGATGGGTAACAAAAGGTGGGTGATTCAGAATGTCAGAAAAATAGGTCCTGGCTGGTGGCACAATGGATAAGGCACCGGCCTCTGAGCCCAAAGGTCGCTGGTTCAATTCCCAGCCAGGGCACATAACCAGGTTGCAAGCCAGGTTGCAAGCCAGGTCTGTAGCTGGAGGTAGGTGAGAGGCAACCATACATTGATGTCTCTCTACCTCTCTGCCTCTCTCCCTTCCCCTTTCTCTGAAAAATAATAAATTAAATCTTTTTTAAAAATGTGACAAAACTAAAAAGAGTACAGTTGACCCTTGAACAATAGGAGAGTCAGGAGCATCAACCCCGGTGCACTCAAAAATCCACTCATGACTTTGGCCTCCCCGAAATCTTAACTTAATAGTTGGCCCTTTACATCCATGGATTCAACCAATGGCAGATGAAAAAAAAAAAAATGTTGTGGTGGTTTGTTTTGTTTTTTTTACCCTGAGTTTAGAAATGAGAAAAAACAAACAAACAAAAAACCTGCTTTTGATCCTTGTTTACTTAAAGCTGCAGATAAGAAATCTGAAGGTACCCAGGGGCCAACAGTATTCATGGAAAAAAATCAAAGTGGACCCCACAGTCCAAATTCATGTTGTGCAAGGGTCAGCTCTACAGGTTCATGCTATAGGGTGAGATGATCATCATTTCTTAATTACGTGTTCCCTTTTCCTGTAAGTTATTTTGTAATTAGTAGAAATAGATTACAGCTTTCAAGATAAAAGTTGTGTTGGCAAAAGGACAGCGTTGGTTCCGTGACGGGAAGGGCACTCTCTGCAGAAGCCCTGTTTCCCCACAGAGAGGCCCTGGGAAGGGCCAGGCAAGGGGGAGGGAACCTGAAGGTAGGGAGGAGCCCAGGATCTCCTTTCTTTCCTTCTTCCATCACTCCCGCAGGGGAGGCGGACAGAGTTAGAGCTCATGGCCCCGGCTGTCATGGCAACCCAGGTTCTGCTGCCCACCCTTCTGCTCTGTGTGCTGCTGCTGCTGCAGGCCCAGGGAGGGCCCCGTCATCAGAAAAGGATGCAGGGTAGGTGACCAGCTGGGGGCAGGCATGGGGAGGCGGGACCAGGGGCTGTGTCCTGAGAAGGAGGCCCTAGGAAGGGGAACCCCTCAGCACCTCCTGCTCTGGCCTCAGCACTGGGAACACTCTGGGTCCTCCCACACTCTCAGCCCTTCACCCTGCCCTGGGACTAGTGGTGGGGGTAGAGGGCAGCCTGCATCTCTGCTCCATTCCCAAATCCAGAGACATATGGTACATACACCAGTGAAAGGTACGCAGAGCTGAGAATCAGATGGGAAAACAAAACAACTACTCCTTGACTCATGCACGTCTGTGACAGGTCAACATCCTGAGCTGCTTATGGGAGTAAATTTAGGGTGTCAAAGGTCAAACTAAAGTGATCATGGAGAACCAGGATGATGACAATGGAAGGGGAAAATTGTGTTATTTTGTGGGAAGGAGCAGCAATGCTACAGTGACAGCCACAAGAGAACAGAGAGCGTAGACAGGCAAGTTCACCTTCTCTGGACCCTGCAAATTCTGGAAAATGGGGGAGGGCTCACCGATGTCTGGGACTTCACTGGGTTCTCAGAGTCAGAGGGCAGATTGTATGGGGGTGACTTCCCCAGGGCCATGACTCACATGAGAGGCAGGGCCTTGGCTGCAGGAGAAGAGGGTCCAGGAAGCCCAGACATTGAGCTCCACTGGTGGAGAATGGGGGTAATGGACTGAAGACACAACCAATTACCAGGACTGGCGAGGGGTTGAAAGTGAGGTCCCTGAAAAGTCCCAGTGTGTCCCGAGTGGAACGGGGGTTGGGGTCTGGGAGGAAAGCTCTGTGTGGTCTGGTTCCCTGACCCTGCCCCGCGCAGTTTCAGATACACAGCCATCCCCAGAAATCAAGAACTGTGAGAAGAGGGTCCAGATGCACTTGTGCCGGCGTCCCTGTAAACATCACAGAGAATGCCAAGCAAACAACGTGTGCTGTTTAACCTTCTGTGGGAGCATTTGCATGAACATCCTCTGAAGCTGGTGCCAGAGAACAAAGATGCCGGATCCCAGGTACAGGGCTGTCCACAGCAAAGCCAATCCCCACACTGTCTGGATGACTTGTTCCTGTCAAATAAACCAGAACCAATGTCCGGGGACCCGCCTGTCTTCCTTCCAGGGCTTGTGGTTACTGAGAAGCTGGTGCAGAGCCCAGCCTGCCCCCGCCTCTCTGGGTCCAGGTCCCACATCCCTCCCCCGTGTCATGCTTCCCTACTCTCCCTCCCTCTGGCCCACACACCCCTGCCAGGCCCCTGGAGGCTCAGTCCCCTGGTTGCTCTCTCTGCTCACTGGACCCGAGCTCCCAGGGGAAGGACTGTTCCCATGAGCAGGGCAGGAACGTCCTTGCCCTCCAGGCACAGGGGCCAAGTGAACCGTGGGAGAGGTGAGGGCCACACCCTGGGGCACAGAGCAGGAGGTCCCCAAGGAGGCCTCTTCTTTCTCATTTTTTCCCTTAATCCTCACCTGAGGACAGGTTTCTCTTGATTTTAGAGAGATGGGAAGAGAATGGGGAGAGAGAGAAACATCAATCAGTTGCCTCTTGTATGCACCCCACCCTGGGGTCTCACCCACAGCCTAGGTATGTGCCCTGACCAGGAATGGAACCCGCCACCCTCTGGTGCACAGGACCAGGCTCCAACCAGCCCAGCCACCAGCGAGGACAAGAGGCCTCTTCTTAACCTGCACCCACACCTATCCTGTCTCCCTGTTCTTGTAAAGTTCAGGTTACTGTCCCTTTACACTGAAGAAAACGAATCCCAGGAAGTGAAGTGCCAGGCCCAAGGCCAGGCAGAGGGAGAGGCCGCCCGCTGCTGTGGCTGGAGAGGACTGTTTGCCCTGATCTCCTGCTCGCTGGCTCTTCTCCTCTGCGGTGAGGCCGCAGGCAGGCAAGTGAGCGCCTGTGCCAGTCCCGCCCCCGCTCCAGCCTCACCAGGACGGCCACACTTTCCTAGGTGGTCCCTGTCTTCCCCAAATCCTCCTTCTCATGGCCTCACTCACTCTCTTTCCTTTATTTTTAATTTTTATTTCTAATTTTAATTTTTAAAAGATTTTATTTATTATTTTTAGAGAGAGGGGAAGGGAGGGAAGCAGAGAGGGGGAGAGACATCAATGTATGGTGGCCTTTCACCTGCCTCCAGCTACGGACCTGGCTGGAGGCCTGGCTTGCAACCTGGCTATGTGCCCTGGCTGGGAATCGAACCAGCCAACTTTGGGCTCGCAGGATAAATAAGATCTCACTCTCTTTTTTAATCCAGAGGGAAGCCATGGGCAGGGGGACAGGTAGTTCCCTTGTGAAGCTGCTGAGGATTAATTGGCTCAGGATGGCTCCGAATCTTGGCTGGGGTCTCATGGTGAAGCAGTGAGGATTCATCTGGGGACCAGGCTCCCTACCTGTGGAGTCACAGCACTTCTGCCAAGGTCCTGGGCTAGATCCAGGGGCTGGGTCATGTGTGGCCACTAGGGACCTGCCTGAGTCCCATGTGGAGGACGCAGGCAGGCAGCACATGCTGGAGGCAGGGGGCAGTGGGACACGCCAGTGCAGTGCTTCCTATGGCCAGTGAAGGGACATCAGAGGAGGTCACCTGCCTCCATCAGGACAGAGCCTCTCAGACCCCTCAGAAGCATCACAGGGCTCCCAACGCTGAACATCTCCTCCACCTGTGCCAT